>VMDR010000290.1:0-280790 GCA_007922815.1 Macrotus californicus | reverse complement strand
TTAGTTTTGGGGGGGGGGGTTTAGGTTCAGTTGTTATTAGCTATTAGTTTGTTGTCCTTTTACTGTTCATATTTTTAATCTTCTTTTTCTTAGATAACTCCCTTTAACATTTCATATAATAAGGGTTGGGTGATGATGAACTCCTTTAACTTTACCTTATCTGGGAAGCACTTTATCTGCCCTTCCATTCTGAATGATAGCTTTGCTGGATAGAGTAATCTTGGATGTAGGTCCTTGCCTTCATGATGTGGAATACTTCTTTCCAGCCCCTTCTTGCCTGCAAGGCTTCTTTTGAGAAATCAGCTGATAGTCTAATGGGAACTTCTTTATAGGTAACTGTCTCCTTTTCTCTTGCTGCTTTTAAGATTCTCTCCTTATCTTTAATCTTGGCTAATGTAATTATGATGTGCCTTAGTGTGTTCCTCCTTGGGTCCAACTTCTTTGGGACTCTCTGAGCTTCCTGGACTTCCTGGAAGCCTATTTCCTTTGCCAGATTGTGGAAATTCTCCTTCATTATGTTCTCAGATAAATTTTCAATTTCTTGGTCTTCCTCTTCTCCTTCTGGAATGATTCACACCCCTGTGTGATCACACCCCTGTGATTCAGATGTTGGAACGTTTAAAGATGTCCTGGAGGTTCCTAAGACTCTCCTCATTTTTCTGAATTCTTGTTTCTTCATTCTGTTCTGGTTGAATGTTTCTTTCTTCCTTCTGCTCCAAACCATTGATTTGAGTCTTGGTTTCCTTCCCATCACTGTTGGTTCCCTATAGATTTTTGCTTATTTCATGTAATGCAAACTTCATTGGTGCCTGGGTCTTTTTTATGCTGTTGAAGTACTCAGTGAGTTCCTGGAGCATCCTGATAACCAGTGTTTTGAACTGTGCATCTGATAGGTTGGCTATCTCTTTGTCGCTTAGTTGTATTTTTTTCTGGAGCTTTGATCTGTTCTTTCATTGGGCCTTTTTTTTTTTTTTGGTCTCGGCGCACCTATTATGTAGTAAGGGGCGGTGCCTTAGGTGTTCACCAGGGTGGGGCAACCTACGTGGCCTCGTTGTGCTGCTGTATGTGGGGGAGGGTCCGAGAGGGAACAATGCCACTTACTCAGTTTTTTGCTGGCTTTCAGTCACTCTCCCCACTACCCACAAGCAAATTGGGCCCTTCTGGTGCTGATTCCCAGGTGAGTGGGTAGTTTGTGTTCATTCTAGGACTCTGTGGGTCTCTCCAACGAACCCTCCTGTGAGGCTGGGAGTTTTTCCTGCTGCCGCCTCAACCCCCACAGGTGTTTTCAATCAGAGGTTTGAGGCTTTATTTCCCTGTGCTGGAACTCTGGGTTGTGTGGCCTGTCTCGCTCCCCAGTTGTTCCTCCTGGTTTATCTGCACGCGAATGTGGGACTGCCTGCTCTACCAGCTGCTGCATTGCCACGAGTCCTCCCCTCCTGGCTGCCCGTCTCCACCCCTCCTGCAGGTCTGGATGAATGTTTTTTCTGTAACTCCTTGGTTGTTGGACTTCCATACAATTCAACTTTCTTCAGTTCTGGTTGTTTTTTGTTTTTAAGTTTGTTGTTGTTTTTCTTTTGCTTGTGCAAGGAGGCACAGTGTGTCTACCTATGCCTCCATCTTGGCCAGAAGGGCTTCCATTTAAGTTTTTTATTTCAACAATAATATATTGGCTTTCTCAGAGTCTTTTGGCTCTATTTCTAGTTTTCTTGGTCATTTTTTAAGTCTCCTATTCTTTGCTAATGCCATCTTTTTTTTTAAGAAAAATGCATACTTAATTTTGTTTTTCATTTAACTTTTTATTTTGCGATAACTATAAATTCACATGCAGCTTTAAGAAATAATGCAGAAAGAGCCATGTTCCCGTAACCCAATTTCTCTCAATGGTAACATCTGGCATTATCACATCCAGGATGTCAGTATTGATATAGTCAGGATACAGAGCGTTTCCATCACTGCGAAGAGCCCTCATGTTGCCCTTTCATACCATACCACCCCCTGGTTAACCACCAGCAACCACTAAGCTGCTCTCCACTTCTGCAACTTGTCATTTCAAGAATGTTAGGTAAATGGAAGCATACAGTATTAACATTTGAGCATTGTTTTGGGTTCACTCAGCCCACTTCTCTGGAGATTCATCCAGGTCATTGCATGTATCAGTAGGTAGTTCTTTCTTTTCCATTGGTGGGTAAGTATCATCTCACAGTACCACCACAGAGTGCTGAACCCTTCCCCTGTTGAAGGACATCTGGGCTGTTCCCCTGTTGAAGGACATCTTGGGCCATGATCAATAAAGCTGCTATAGGCAACCATGTACAGGTTTATTTCTGTCGAACATAAGTTTTCATTTCTGTCGGAGAAACGCCCAGGAGTGCAGCTTCTGGGCGTTGAGGTAGTTGCACGTTTAGTTTTTTAACTGCCCAACTGTTTTCCAGAGTAGCTCTGCCATTTTACATTCCCACCCACAAATGCAGGGGTGACCGTGGGTGGTTGGATGAACAGATTGTGTGTACTCATGCAGTAGAATATGACACAGCCATAAACAACAATGCTAGATGTTGGTGAACCTCAAGGACATTATGCTAAGTGAAAGAAGCCAGACACAAAAGGCCACGTATTGTATGATTCCTTTTATATGAAACATGAAGAACAGTAAATTCATAGGGACAGAAAGCATATTGGTGGTTGCCAGGGAATGGAGGGAGGAAGGAACGAGAGTAACTGCTTAACGATATGGGCTTTCTGTGGGGGCGATTAAAATTTTGGAAGTAGATAGAGCTGGTGCACAACATTGTGAATGTATTAAATGCCACTGAATTGTTCAATTTAAAATGGTTCATTTTACGTTAAGTGAATTTCACCTCAATAAGAAAGTTTAAAAATGTAGTCGTAAATGCTATTGTTTTCAATTTCAACATCCATGTGATCTAGTATGTAGAACTGCAGTTGATTTTTGTATGTTTATCTTGTGTGCTGTGACTTTGCTGATGGACTCACTTACTGGTTCTAAGGGATACTTTTGGTAGATTCCCAGGGAATTTCTACATAGACCATCATGTTATCTATAAATAGGAACTGTTTCATTTCTTGCTTCCCAGTCTATATGCCTTTCATTTTATTTTCTTGCCTTATTGCACTGGTTAGAACTTCCAGCACTGTTAAAGAGGTCATTATGGGGAGGACAGGAGGTGACATTTGTTACTGCTGGTCACTCCCTACTCTGCCTTTTCTGACATTGCCGTGGTAGTGGTGGCAGGCGATTGAATTGGGGTACCCTGTGACAGCCTGGTGAGGCTGAAGTCTAAATCCCCTCTTGATCTTTGCTGGCTAAAGGAGGGGGAGGGGTTCCACAGTTTTTCTCTGTCATTTGGCTGGACTACAGCACTTATTCTGTAAAAGTTTTCTATCTTGCTAGATCGTCTGTTTCCTACCCCTTTTGCTAGACAGAACAGGCTTTCTTGTTGTTATTTTTGGACTGTGCTTATCAGTGCTTTGGGGTTGCTGGCTTCTTTAGCTACAAGTCGGAGTGAGATGTGTGAAGCAAAGAAAACCCAGGGAATGCAGGACCATGCCATGCCTTGGGTCCTGAGGTCCCTGGCAGGTCTGCCTTTTCTCCAGCTTTCAGTCTTCTGATTGTTTTACACTGCGTGTTCGGGGATTGTAGTTGCACTTAAGTCAAGGAATAGGGAAGAGTATGTCCACCCCATCTTCCCAGACATCAAAGTCACCATATATATTTACTTTATAGTGCTTTTGATCATTTCAATGATCTCAAAACGTTGGGAAGCTAAATTTGTTTTTTCTGCTCCCACTCATGATGTATCACTTTCCTTGTCTTTTAAAGTGGAAATCCTGAGGACTGAAGTTGCTTTCTTCAGAGGATTTGCATCTGCCTCTGTTGGGAGCCATGAGACTTACTGACTGGTGACAACATTAGTTCTCCCCAAGGGTCCTAGTCTCATAGAGGATTCTCAGGTTGTTTTCCTGTCCTGCAGCAGGGGTGTGAGTCTAATTCCAGGGCTGTAATTGGCATTTGTACCCAAGGACATCAGGGTCATCGGTTTACCAGACCTGTCTACCCTTTGAGCTCACAGTTTCTCTTCCACTTTGTGGAAGAGAAATTCACACTCTTTGAAGATTATCCTTACTTGCTTGCAAGCCCAGAAATGCTTTTCAAAAACCTATGATTATTATGGTTTATCCAGGGGCTGTTTTCTATTGTGGTTAGAAAGCCAAAATCACCAATAGAAATGGACCTCCCTTCCGTAAGACATTTGGTATGGTAGAATCACCTTGAAAATGACCGGAAAAACTATGTCTGGTGATAAGATTTTTTTTAAAGGCCAGGCATGAAGGTTTTATTGCTAGTGTTTTAAATTCTTTAATGAAAGTTGTCATTTCAGGTGAGATAGATTAAAATAATATTCGATTTTTAGTATCCACAGCAAAACTGAGCCTTGTTCACTGTGTGACCGTAACTGGATTCCAGGTCACTGACCAACTTGGTCTTCTTTGGAGGAGTCAAGATCTGGAGGAAACTAGAATTTTGGAGGGTGTACTTGAAAAATCGAGAGGTGTAACAGCTATAAAACAGGGTCTAACCTGGAGTCTGTGGCTCAGTGTCACTGCGGAATCGCAGCCGTGGCTGGAAAGTCCTTTGGTCATTTTTCCCAAGAGAACCAACCAAATCTTCATTTTGCCCTCCTGTAGCTAGTTCTCTCCCATCCCCGTCACCTATTTTGGAGGTCCAGCTTACTGCCCCTCACAGAGAGAGAAGACAGTTTTTGATAAACCAGTATTGCTGCAGACTCCGTCCTGCGGGGTCTGTGCGTTGTGGATGTTTATGCTGTGGCTGCGACGAAGGACAAACAAATTCACACAAACTACAGAAGTCCTGTGGAGAAAAAGGGATGGCACAGCCACTCTCAAGTGAGAGAGAGGGCCCCGACCCCTGCCTAGACAGGTTTTTATTGATATTCTGGGTAGTGACATCAAGGATGGTTCTCCTTTACTATGCACAGGCTCGCTTTAGGTGGTTACCTTTTATAGATAACAAAGGAAAGAATGTTCTAATTACTTCAAAGAAAAAGGACATTTGCAAATGTAAAGGGGAAGAGTGGTGGAACTGGTTGCATACCATACTTGGGAGGTTTAGCACAGATCACAGTAAACCTTTGCTGCCTCAATTCAGGGTGAGGGAGTTTTAGCAAAAGCAAGCCTCAAAGCGGCCTGGGTACAATGCAGGCCTGATTCCCCACAGGAGAACCGATCTGTGGGCCTGGCTTCCTGTGTGCCAATACGCTTCCTGCTGGCTTTCCAAGTCAGAGGCTGGGCTACATTCGCCACCCCATGCAGATAGGCTCCCTATACAGTATTGTTGTATTCGTGACTCTTCTTTCCTGTGTTTATTCAGTGCATAAATGTAAGAGAGGGGCCATTTCCAAGCCCAGGATCAATGTCAGAAAACCCTTTTCCCTCATAATGCTGACTCTCCTACTGTAAAATCCCATTCCCGGGGTGGTGCCGCACACACTTTATTCAACAGGAACGACAATGCCTGCTGATACTTATGACCTACCAGGTTCTATTCTTAAGCCATGACATATATTTACCCCTCAGAGCAATCCTAAGACGTAGGTGTTTTGGCTGTCCTCATTTAACAGGGAGGAAACTGAGGCACAGACTCAAATAGCCCAGAGTGTCCCAGCCAGAAATGGGTGGAACTGAGGACTGGTCCCAGGCTGTCTGAGAGCCTGTGCACTAACCCTTGCAGAGCACTGACGACATACAGCCCGGGGCAGATGCACACATGTGATGGTTTGAACCTAACGAAATGAAATGCAGTATGTCAGCAGGGGATACAGGTTAGACCACGGACACACGCATTCCTCAAAGAAGAGTACGCCAGCTTTTAAACTTAAAAAAATTTTATTACCAACTGCCTCTGCAGTTTGCTTGCTCTTCTTAAAGTGATCCAAAAAAAAAAACAACCCAACAATTCCAGAGCACAGCGATTCACCAGCACCGTCATGAAGATGCAGATCTATCCTTTGTCCCAGAGTAAGAATACACTTCAGGTCACCTCAAGCACAGAAAAGTGTTCTCAGAAGCAGCACCCACATCCATTCATCCTGCATTCCAGTGCTTCCTGGTCCTCTTGGCAAATGCCTAACCCCCACCCAAGCTTCTTCCCAGAGCCTGAAAACAAGGAATCGCTCAAGTGAGACATCCCTTTGGAGCGTTGTTCAAAATATATTAGACGGAGAGACATCCCAGACCCCTGTTCCACACCTTTAAAATGTATCAAATGAGTGCGTAGAGAAAACATCCACAGGTATACTCTCTTAGGTGCTAATGAGTTTTGTTTCCCCCCTCCTGATAATGTCTTCAACGTCGTCCGAGACCCGTCCTTGGTAGTCGTTCGGCTCTATGGCATCTAGCTTCTTTCGGTACTCCAGCGGCAGCCCGTGCTCCCTGGCACCCATGCAGATGACCTAGAAAGGGGTAAAATAAGCGAGATACCTCTTTTAGTTAGGAACGTAATTTAACTTAGTATACGACAGCTTTGTCTGCAGTGTCAAAGTTTGAGAAAATTCTAGATTGACTCCAGAAGAAACAATGAGAACAAAATGGAGACATGGTCATTATTTAAGATGTTTTTATATCAAGATGAGAAACTTATTGTATAGACTTTCCATGATCTTCTAAGAAATCATTCTTCAAGAAAAGTTAAAATGCACAGGGAGCAGTTTTAGTTGAATCCCAGGGTCTCGTCTACCTTTGAATTAGGCATGAAGGGATAAAGGACCGCTGTATTCAGTGGTACTTCCCAGCTCCATGGCAGGCTAACCTTCTGGGTGCCACACTAGAAAATTCCAGACCAGGCCCAGGAGCTGGGTCAGCCGCTCCGGATGCCAAGTCCTGACCGGGCCCTCTAACAATACCTAAGTTGGGGTCTCTGAAAAGGCATGTTGGGGTCTCTCTTTTTTTCCTGTGCTTGTAGCGGGTAGTTTCTCTGAAAGGCAGCGCGACTTTTACTTCTCTACCTAGGGTTGGAAAACGTTTCAGCAGGTAGGAAACACATTTTTTCCCCATTACAATTAATCTCGGTGTTCATGTTTTGTGGAGAAGAAAAAAAAGACATGTTACAAAGCCTGGTGTGTATACATAAAATACATGTCTGCAATTATGCCTCATACACAGTTCTAAAAGCCTTTTTTAGTCAACAGAATCTTAGGAACAGACTTCTATCATTACAAATAAATCTGAACATTTGCACTTCCGGTGAGTAACTGTAATCTTTGTATTCAAAATGTTTGATTAAAATGAATTGTTCAAGTAGAATTAAAGCACACACAGCTTTTTAAAAGCAGGATGGTCTTTAGTTGAGCTCAGTGAAAACTGAGAGCGATCACCAAAGATCTCTGTGCGTAGCTTACCTTCTTATACTGGGGTGAAGGAGGAGCACTCTCGTAATCCCTCATCTGATAAGTTCGACAGGTTATTTCTTTTCCTTCTTCAGTGTAAACAGTAACTTCTATCGGGGTATATGCTTCTTCCTGCCTGAGACCAGAACAGCCAAATTGTAACCATACCTGACTTACAGCCAAGTGAGTTTACTAGATTAAGAATTTAACTATATATATGGATGTAGTTGCTCCCTATGGATTCATATTTTGGGATATATAACATGTATACAGAACATATTACACATATTACTTCATCAAAAGTCAACGACACTTCAGTTGGAGAACCTGAGACTTCGTATTGCTTGGTGTGCTTCGAACAGATCTGCGTCGGTATCCTATGCAAAAGCACGCTTCGATGCGGCTATTTTCATGTTTATTTCCTGACACATGGCTCTCTAGACCACAGGAAACCGGCAGTGTGTCTGACAGCAGGGGAATGGCCGGCCAGAGAAGAGCAGAGAGGCTGACTCCTTCCCATTCACGGCGAGCTTCGGTGCCAGGCGCGCCAGACCGCCAGCCCTTCCCAAGCCCTGCTCTTGCCTGCCGACTTTCTCTGGAGTGAGCGCTCTGCCACCGAACTCATGGGAACGCCAGCTGTAAACAGTATCAAAGCGTTCCTAACACGTTGCTGAAGTTTTCACAAATTGTTACTAACTTTCACATTCAACTGTAAAGAATTAGTTTGTAAAAACGGGCTCTAAGAAAAACTGAACAACTGCTTTCGGAATCAATAAACATAGGTGACAATTACTAACACCTTCATGCTTTTTCACCACATGAAACTACGAAGATTTTTACAAGACACAAAGGAGGAAAATAAGGATTTCCATCTTCTACAGAAGAGATTACACACGTCACCCCGAAATCTCAATGAGAAAGTGCAATCCTTCTAGGCTTTTCTTTTTAGGCCACACACATTATACCTTTTATGTAAACTCTAAAGTGTAAAGAATAAGTAGTACATAGTTTTGAAAAACCAACATATGTGTCTGCGTGTATATATGTGCGCACACACACACACACACACACACACACATCCTTGTCTACGGTCCACTTTTGGAATTTATAACTATTTAACCCATAATTAGAAACCACCTACTTATCCAGAGAACTTAAATTGCTTTTGTTCATTTTCCACACCACTCCCCACACTTCATCGCCAGGACTTTGAAAAGTGGTGGCTATACCTCCGTGCCAAACTTCACTTTCTTTGCCTTGGGAATTGCCAAAGTCAAGCTTAAAATCCTACAAAGGAAACCAAAGTGATAGGATTAATATCCTCTTGAACCAAAATGTTCCTCCTCAAAAAGAAAAAAAAGAGAGATTTACCTTGAACTTCATGCAATTAAAACATAAACTTTAGAGTTCCTTCTATGTGTAAGAAGCTGTGGAAAATACAAAGATAAACAAAAACCCAGATCTCAAGGACCAAATGTATTTTTTTCAAATTTTTCTTTAAAAAATTAAATACATACTGAATATGTACATGTATTTCACCATAAACAAAAGGTGTACGGGGAAAGAAAAGTCCCATAATCCCGATGCCTTAACACCACTATTTTCATTTCTGCAAGTTACACCCCAGTCTACTTCCCCATAGACTTTAGCTCAGAGGTGATCATAGGGTACATTACCGACACAGGCGAAAGCTACACAGGGGTGGTAACATTCTCTCTATTTTTGTGCACACAGAGCATCCCACTAGCACGCATCACTGCATTTGCCCTAAGGGAGTGGCAATGGAGAGTGATTTGTACACTTATGAACACTAATGCAATATTCATAAATTGTACTAATATAGCTATGATAATCATAAAAGCAGCTAACACATACCGGAAATTATTGGGTTCTGTTCACTGTGCTATGAAGTTTATATAGATGCATTTTTGTCCTGCCTAAGGACAGCACTGTACCCATTTCACAGCAAGAAGAACTGTGGCTTACAAAGATGAAGCAACTTGTCTAAGGTCTCACAACTAACAAGAAATGGAGCCAGGTTTCCAGTTTGGCGGCTTCCCTCACAAAAAAGGCACCGTCCTGCGGAAGCTTCAAAGTTCCTACTTGGCTGTTTGGTCTAGGATGATTTCTTCTCCATCTTCCCCCAAACTAGCTTCCTTAATAATAAAATAAAAATGGCTGCACTAGACAGTAAGTCTAAGGTTTATATTTTATCCTGGTCCCCTTTATTTCCTTAAAGACCTTGTCAGATATTTTAGGAAAAAGGTCATTTGGAATGACCAGTATCTTCAACTGGTATATTCGATATTCTAGGACCAAGCCTCCCATCAGAGGATCTGGTAAAACTTACAACCACACTAGGAACTTGCTGTCTACTGCTGAATCCAAGGGACAATTTTCATTTTTTGTCTTGTTCCACTTCTCAGCTGCTCCTGACGCAGTTAGCCACCCTGTCTTCATCTGCCTCCTTCCCAACTTTTAGGCTGTCCCTGGATCTCCTCAATCCCTGTGCCAACTCCTACTCCACTGCCCGGTCTTCAAATGTTGGGGTTCCTAAGGGCTCGGTGTAGGCCCTGTTCTCTGTTCATTCAGTCGTTCACTCAAGCCAACCGTGTCCCCTCCAACAGCTTCCATTACCACCCAACAACCTGACCATCTTTTAATCCAGCCCAGGTCTCTCGCTGAGCTTCAAACGTGCTTAGAACAGGCCTAGCGCATACTGAGTACTTAATACATGTTCACTAATATTTTCCTGCTCAGTTGGATGTGAAGCAAGCATCTCAAACTCGGTCTGTTCAAACTGAGCTAGATGTTCGCTCCCAAACCTATTGTTCTCTTTGCAGACATCACTGTCACCCACCCTGTTATTACATGAACAACCCGAGTCATCTCTGTTATCTCCTCCTTTATGATTAGTCACCAACGAGGTGACACTGTTACCTCCAAAATATTTCCCAAACCGACCTCCCCTCCACTGCTACCACTCAAGGTGCCATGATCTTTAGTATGGGCTGTACAAAAGCTTTCTAACTGGGCTTCCCACATCCACTGTTTCCCCTCATTCCGACCCATTTTCGCAGCAACCAGATGAGTTTTTGAAGATGGACATCTGATCTTTTGTTTGCTTAACTTCTGCAGTGGGCCTTCTCATTGCTCTCAAGTTAAAAACCAAAGCCTTCTTTGGCCCCTGGGATCCTGTAACATGTGGCCCTTCCCTACCCCTGCGGTCCTCATGCTACATCTTCCTCACATGCTCAGCTCCAGCCTCACTAGCTGGATGATCCGGCTTCTCTCCTGAGGTTTTTTGCACATATCATCCCTTGTTTGGTTTGCTTCTTCCCTCCCCCAATCATTCAGTCTTGGCTTTAAAACCATGTTTTCAAGAAGAGCTTTACTGATCATCCAGGTAGGTTAGGTCTCCGTGTCATTCAGGGGTGTCCAACCTTTTGGCGTCTCTGGGCCACACTGCAAGAAGGCTTGGGCCACATATGAAATACACAGACACGAAAACTGATGAGCAAAAAAACCATTTTAAGTAAATTTACAATTTTGTGTTGGGCTGCATTCATAGCCATCCTAGGCCACATGCGGCCTGCGGGCTGGAGACCCCTGTTACACTTTCATAGTGCCTCATTTATCTCCTTTAAACAAAAGCTTCCCTTTTTTCAGAGCAGTTTTAGGTTCATAGCAAAACTGAGAGGAAGGTACAACATGTCTCCTTTTTGAGACTAGCCATACCTGTAACTGAATGATCATTTGCTGATGGCCCCTCCCCTCATCTCAACTAGAAGTATCTGAACTTCCGTCCCACAATTGGGGAATTCCCTGTCTTATGTGCCTGGCGGGGGGGGGGGGGGGGGGGGGGGGGGGGGGGGGGGGGGGGGATGTGGAACGTGCCAGAGTCCAACTCTCAATTCTGAAGCTTTGGACGCCAGAAGTTCTCCCAGCGTTGCCTACGGTCAGGGCATGGGCATGTGGCCGAGACTGCCAATGTGGGCACCCCTTGGGCTTTGACTTGTGCCCAAGGACAGCAGGAACTCCACCCTGGGGGTGGCGGCCACATCTGGGTTTCAGGAGCTGCGGGTGTGTCATGACAGCAGCAGGCAGGGCCCGGAGCAGGTGGTGCTCATGATGCAAGAGGCAGTGCCCACGTTTGCCAAGTTCAGCAGGGGCGCCACAGTGGCCTCTGGCTGCTTCTGCCTGTGACGTGGGCTGTATTGCGGTTGCTGGCCTCCCTTTAGGCCTGCCTGTTTCATGCGCTTTGTGGTCCTAACTTCCTGGTCATTCTGTAGGCTCGCCAACAGCTTTTCAATACATTCTTTTTCTGCTTAAATCAGCCACTTTCTTTTCTTTGCAACTAAGAACCCTGATGATGACAGCAAAGGCCATGTGTGTCTAGCTCAGCAAGCCAAACGGTTTTGTAACAATTTGCCCACGTGTTTCTCCCATAGCCTGGGAGGTTCTCAAAGCAGCCCGCTTACTCAATCAAATTTGTGTCTCCAGGTAAGCGCTGGAAGAATATGTATTAATGAATGAATGGAATGAACTGAAGAGCAGTGATTTTTTCCCCACAGATGGGTTACAGTTCATCCAGCCACTTAACTGAGCACAGTTCTTACCAGGAATAAGCATTCCAGCTTTCAGGGCCTCTCAGTTTGGGGGTGGTGGGGGGTGGTGAAGGGTGGGTAAACGGAGTATTACAATACCAGGTGACAAGTCCAGTAGCAAAGGTATGTATATAACAGAAAACAGCTGATTCCCTGACTTGGGTGGGAGAAAGCTCAGAGGTGTCAACTGGATGGATTCAGTGAGGATGCCCGTGAGTTGGTGGTTGAGAGGCGGCCAGATCTGGACAGTGTGTGGGAATGTTAGGAGGGGAGTCATCACAGCCTGGGGACGCACTGTTGTTGGGGTGGCAGCGCTCAGTAGGAGTCAAGCATAGAGCCAGGAGGACCAGGTGGGCCTGCCTAGGAGAACAGCGTCCAGATCATGAAGATAAGACCAACTGTTATCGGGAAGAGCTGTGTTCCTGGCCCCCTGTCTGCCGAATGGGCACAAGGTCACGGGGAGGAGTAGGGGGCACTGACCTGCAGGCGGGCCACGCAGAAGAACGCAGCCGAGGGGTTCTGGAGGTGGATCCGCTCGGTCAGCAGGTTGCTGCCATAGGCGAAATACAGAAAACTCTCCTCCTCCTGACCCCGCAGGTCCTTGAAGCCCGAGGTCGCCATGCCCCGTCAGATGCCTGCACGGCCAGGCGCTGGAAGCAAAGTTATGAGGAGAGGACGCCGAGCGCGGCGCGGTGGCGGAGGCGGAGGACCCCAACTTGGTGGTCCCCACCCCGCCGCCTCCAGGGTTTAAGGGCAAGGCGAGAAGTGTGGGGCGGGTGAGTCGGCAGTGAGCGCTCTTCTGATTGGCTGTAGGCCCCAACGATACAAGTCGCCCCTTCTGATTGGTCAACCACACCGCCGCCTCTGCACTTTCCTCTTAGACTCGGAAATGCTCTATCCTGTGGCCACGAGGTTCTGATTTCTCATTGGACACGCTCCTCTCTTGTCCCGTCCCCATGGTCAAGGCTGCCTCTGATTGGCGGATGGGCGGGCTCTTCGCGGCGGCAGGTCAGGTTGCGTGGGCTCCTTCGGGGGTCGCAGTGTGCGGTTCCCAGGCAGGGTTTTTTTTACCCTCGGTGTGTATATGGAGGAGTGAGTGTGAGTACGTGGCCATGTGTGCGCTTTAGGGGATTCTGGGCAGATCTGAGCCGAGACAGAGGTCCTGGCTACGGCAGTTTCCTCTTCCGGCAGCTAGCCCCTGGCCCGGTTTGGAGGAGTCTGTCAGGAAGGGTCTGGCCAAGCCACACGCTGGTTCCCGCATCCTCAGCCCACATGGTCTCCTTGATACCTTTTCTAGGGAACCTTTGCTTCCTGGAGAAGCCCCTCTGAATGTCTCGGGCTCCCTTCCCTGGTGGAAGTACCGTGCCAGGTTCAAATTCCGACGCTGCCCGTTGGTGTAAGTATTAAAAGAGTAATTTATGAATGTCATTAAGTGCAAAAACCCTAGTGTAAAATAGGGTACAGGAGTATAGGCACAATGAAATGAAAGTCTATATTGTAAATTTGAAATGGAGATATTAGTATGAACTCGGGGCCTAGAAGCAATATCCTTGGGAACCAGGTTTTGACCTCTAAATATTCTCCACTGAGAGGTACCAGGGCTCCTATGGGAAAGGGCTGGGGCCATGTCAAGAGCTGGGAATGAATGAGTGCTTGGAATGTCTGGTGACAGTCAGGTAGTAGCCAAGTCAAAGGAGGTCCTTTTGAAAAGACATGGGAGGCAGCTTGAAGGAAGGAATGCCCACTGGCCAAAGTTAGAACAATTGGAGCTTCAAAAACAAGGACTGCAATTGATTGAACATGTCATATAAAAGTCATTCCCCAGAAGGAGTGAACCAAATCTGAAAAACAATTTTTGAAAACCTCTGTTTCCCATGCTGCTTGCTGGTGGTGACTGTTACACCAACTCTTGACTCTGGAAAGTGGCAAATGAGGAAAATGAATTAAACTTTTTTCCTGCCTTCTGGTTGCGCGTGTACTGCGGAGTAATCAAGTAGCCCCAGTTGATGTGGAAATAGCTCTTTTTACAGAAATATGCCAGCTGAATATTGTAAAATGAATGATAGAAAATGACTGTTTTGCAGACCCTAATAACTGATTCATGCCAGGATCATTCAGGAAAGGGCACTAGGGAACAGAATGTTAACATGTGCACAATTATTCCCCAGGGGTCACTTGCTGGTCATCAAGGGGAAACATAATGACAGTGGAAGAATCTGGCCCCTCCCACCTTAACCTAGATGAATCTTACCATCACTAAACGTGGACCAGCCTGATACAGTGTGTCTCCAGCATCTGTGAGTATTGTTTCCAAAAATCTTTAACTTCAACATAAGCAGGAGCTACAGGATTGAAGAAAAAAAGTGACACCAAGAGGAAACATCTAAAGCGAATGATAGGACATTCTGCAGGACACATAGCTTAGTCTGTTAAAGTCAGTGTCATTAAAAACAATAATAAAGCCCTTGGCCACTTTTCTTGGGCTGCTGCTCTTCTGGCGTCATGGTGCCGTCACTGTGGAAGGGGCTGGTGGGCATCGGCCTTTTTGCCCTAGCCCATGCGGCCTTTTCCGCTGCACAGCATCGTTCTTACATGCGGTTAACAGAAAAGGAAGATGAATCACTGCCAATAGATATAGTTCTTCAGATACTTCTGGCCTTTGCAGTTACCTGCTATGGGATAGTTCACATTGCAGGGGAGTTTAAAGACATGGATGCCACTTCGGAACTGAAAAATAAGACATTTGACACATTGAGGAATCACCCATCGTTTTATGTATTTAATCATCGTGGGAGAGTGCTGTTCCAGACTTCGGATGCAACCAGTTCTTCCAACCAAGATGCGCTGCCCTCTCACACATCGCCGAAGTTACGAAAACTTGAATCACTGCATCGGTAGGGTTTTTCGCACACCGTGACAGGGCAGGTCACAGAGCTGGAGTGTTGGAGCGTGGGGTATAAAACAACTCCCTCCATCAGTACTTACGCTGATCTTTCAGACCGAATTTTACAAAGTCTCTGGCCCTTGTCTGTATACTGTTAAATCACTGATGCAGTATGAATTATCTGTGAAATAAGTCTTTGATCTTTCCTAGAGAGAGTTCATTTTTTCATTTAAAACAAATTTGCATCTTTTGTAAAAGTCACTGTTCTGAACACATTTCTTTGAAAAAAGCGTTGATGTTTTTGTCATTGTTTCCTTAGATTTCTTTTGCACTGCGGTCTTTAGGGTCCTTTGGGCAACAGTGTGACTACTGCGTTTGCAGCATGAATGATAGGAAAATGGTCTTCAGTTCTTAACAAATGGACTTGCTATGCTTGTATGTTTTAAATAAATACCTTAGTGACCAAAAGTATAGAGGAATCATTATTGATCAAATGCAGTCTCAGGTTATACAAGCGGTATGAAATAAATATACACCAACAACTACAAGGATGTGGAGATAGCTGTTATTGAGAAAGAATTCCCTGTGCTGCCTAAAAACCTGAAAGGACTTACCTTGGACTCACCCATCTCCTTCCAACTGCATATTCAGTCAGTCAACTCCGCTGTACACTTGGTATCCACCCTCCTCTCCATTCCCACGGTCCCCGCCCTCTCCCTGCGGGCATCAGCTCACACTGGATTAGGGCCCCAGCTCCCTGCCTGGTTTCCTTGACTCTGCTTTTCTGTGGAGGTGGGGTGAGGGCACACATCACTAAGGGCGGTACAGAGGTGGGTTTGGAGACTGGTGAGCAGTTCAATTTCAATGGAGCCAGGGGTTCATATTAGGCAATGGGAAGTAAGACTGGAAGGAGATTAGTTTATAGGAAGACCTTGAAATTTGCATTATAAGTTCAGACTATTTGGTGGTCAAAGGGAAGACAGTTTTGACTGGTGAGCAGAGAGAGCCTTCTTGGACCTTTGGAAGCTTGTTCTTATGGTTCTGACTGGGATCACCTGGGAGGGAATTGGGTGGGTTAATGGCCAAGTTCATTGCAATAGCCAAGGACATGAAAGCCTTGCACTGGGGTAGTAGTTAGGGAATGGAAATGAAGGGATGGGAGGGAGTGAAGAGGAGTTCTTGGTCTGTCACATCAGTCCTTTGGGCAGAAACCTTCAGTAGCTGTCTGCTGTGCATCACTTTATCAAGGTCAAGCTTTTGTGCAAGCCATTATCTGATTCTATTCTGTCCAGCCGGTCTGAGTTTTTGGTTGTTGGTGAACCCTTTGGAGATAGGGGCCACACCTTCTGTTTCTGTAAAGGTGCGGCAGTCACCACAGCACTGATGAACGATAAATGTGTGCTGACTCATGGAACCAGAGTCCAGATGTCCCCGCACTTCACACAACCTCCCAGACCCTTTTCTCGCTGTGACTTTTTCTCACTTACCTGGCTTTACCGAAACGCCTGTGTCCGTTAGCCCTGACTAGAGATTTTAAAATGCTTTAGCATACAGAATTCCGCGTGGATTTTATTGGCCATAGTGGGATTTATATCTATTCCCAGCTTACAGTCTGGCAAATGACAGGGGAGCATTGTCAGAATATATTAAATCAGAAATGGGTTTTCTTCTGGAGCGGGGAGAGTATATTAAAATTCCAATAGGCAGTCATGTCTCAGGATGTTTGACAGATCATCCATATGCTTGTGTTGAGATTAACCTGGAAAAGGAGTTCCAACACAGTTTATCACTTAGTGCTCAGTCCACAGTCGTCTTTGATATCTCCATCTCTGTAACTATGTCTGTAACTCCGCACTCTGGAAAGGTTACACCAAACCGCCCATCATGCTCATCTGTGGGAAGGGAAATGGAGCTGGAGGGTGGAGTTGGGGAGCAAGTTGAACAAAAAGCTTTCTTTCTTTTTTTTGTTCTGTATTCCTTTGTATTTTTTGTACTTTGAACATACCTTCCTGTATTACTTTTATTATTTAAGCATATGATTAATATTTGGGAAAAAACTCATCTTCCAGAATTTTAGGTCAAAATCTAGAGATCTGATGTCAGGGGGATAAGAAAGAAGGAGACAACTAAGTGAACTGCCCAAAGAGACTGACGCAGCAAACACATTCCCAAGCCAGTCTGACTCTCATGACATCACGGCGTCAGGCCAGATCAGTTAACCTTGCTCTGTGGAAAGATACCCCCTCATTCTGTGAGGCCGCAGCTGCAAGCTGTAATGATGTCTGTCTGGGTTTCCCTCTTTGCTCTCTTGAGTTGTTGATGGGTCTGAGAACCAGAATATACTACCCCAGTCTGGTTTAGGGAAGTCACACACATGTTCTAGAACAGTAATCTGCTAGATCCCCCTGTCAACCTTAAAGGACACTTGCAGAAGATCCTGGAAATACAGCACGTCAACTGTCTTCGGTGTCATTTACCATAACTATGTCTGACGGAGATGTACCAGTCCCCAGATTTACTACCATTAACGTTAAAATCTGGCAAACTGCACCATGACTAATATATTCATCTCCTCAGCTTACATGTCCATGTTATATGCAACACCTTAAATTCAGTTGAAATATAAAAAGAAAAACACTTGCTGCATGTTTCCTCCGCCAATCATAGCAACAGATAAATAACAACACTTCAGAATGTGGGTTCACGTTCGTGAAAATCCCAATTGTTCCTTTGGCGAGGGACCTCGTTCCTCCCAGAAGGAAATGAAAACTCGGTAAATCCTTGATCTCATGCAAAGTAACTAGACGAGAGCCAAGGTTTTCTTAACACCCTTACATAAAAGTGGTTTCGGAGTGAAACTTAGCCTAAGCACTTGGATACATGGGTGGAACATGAGAACTGTGCTTGAGTTCTCTGTCCTCACTCATGTGCTCGGACTTCATGTGTTCAGTGTATTCAACAACATTCACTCAGTAATTAGCGCTTGTCAGAGACGCGCACCCAGTGAAGTGCTTTACTTGACCGTGGAACAACTCTGGATGTTTGAAAGTCTTTGCAGAGCAGCTGATCTTCTTCGTTATTTTCTGCTTTCACGCGAATACAACATCCCGATAATAGAGCTCCCAAAGGCATCTCTACTTCTCTTCTTTATGGAAATGCTCATGGGCCAAGAAGACAACAGAAACTATACAGCTGAGTAACAGAGACTCAGATGACCCACTGAAAATGAGAGTCATTCATGGGAGAAATAGGTACGTTTTGTGTGTAGCGAAGAAACTTGCTTCACTAACCCATTCTCTAAGCTCCCTGTGGGTAGTGCATTTTGCATACATCTTTTTCAGATGCGTGAAAAACTGTGTTTCAAGCTAGTGAAATCATAGGAACTCTGATTTGCTGCGTAAGCATGCCACAAAATTGCGGTGGCAAAATTGTGTTTCCATGGCCCAACAATTCCACTCCTAGGTGTCTACCCGAATGAAGTGAAAACAGGTACCCACACGCAAATACTGGTGCACAGATGTCCACAGCAGCACTGCCATAGTAGCCAGAAGGCGGAGACACCCCAAGACCAGCACGGGATGAATGGATAAACAAAAGGAGGTATATCTGCCCCAGGGAGGTCGTTCGGCCATAGAAAGAAATGAAGCGATAGGGCTGCAACGTAGATGAACCTCAGAAACGTGCTGGTGATTGGAAGAAGCCAGACACAAAAGGTCACATTATATTATTTTGTTTATATGAATTATCCAGAATAGGTAAGCAACAGACACAGAGGGCTGATTGGTGATTACTGAGGGGTGGGGGGGGGAGCAGAGAAAACTTAGTGGGTATGAGGTTTCCTTTGGGATGATGAAAGTGTCTTGAAATTGGAACGTACTACTTGCCACTGAAAAGGTTGATTGTATGTTATGTGAATTTCACCTCAGTGGGAACCCCCCCCTAAAAACCCCTTATTTCCAAGGGTTTCTGATTAGTGGTTGTAAGAAGTAACAGCAGAATGTTGGTAGGTAACTTGGACATCAAACTCCTTTGCTTCGAGGTGGGGGTGAGGAGTTGAAAGGATTTGATGTGTGTTCTGAATAGCTCACTCCTGTTCCCGCACACGCTGGGCAGGCGGAAGGCACTCAAGGCCTTCTATTTGGAAAGGGATGGCGCCAGAAGCTTTGTCCCCAGTAGTACTTGGTGGATGCTGTGGGAAGGGAAGCTCAGTCGTTACTAATGTGCCGCTCCTCCCCTGGAGTCGTCTTCTTTCAGCATCCTGTGCCCCATTAACAATGTGGGGCGCTCAAGAATAGCAAAGACACATGAGCAGCAACGTTTCCCAAAGTGAGATCTGTGGGACATTGGCCCCGTGGGATGGTCCTCCATCCCAAAATGGCTTCTGTGGTGAAATGAGCTGGAAGACACTATCGTACACATTTCTTCCTGGAGATCCCCAGTGCGTGTTACCACTGGGAGGGGTCTGAGGGCGCCTGTCGTCAAGAAACCTGGCGAGCTCTGATTAGTCCCAATTTCCCCAAACCTCTTTTGTTGCAGAACCTTGATTTTTTTTTAAGGATACATTGTTTACTTCTTGAAGAATCATATTACCTAAAATCTTACATTATCCAGAAAAACTGAAGACAAGTGATGGATGGTGTTAGCTAGATGTTATTTATTGGTTTAATATGATTTCAAAGCCTCTTGTTTATGACGAGTGAAGTTGTTTCAGTTCACCTGTTGATGACAAAGACATCGAAAAAGTTGTTTGCACAAGGAACGGTGTCTTGATACGAGAACAGAGTAGGCTGTGTTGGTGTCAGCAACACAACAGCGAGGGACCCCGCCAGGGCTTGTCGATAACACGTGGAGAAGCCGCTGTGGCCGAATGTAGTGCTATTATCTGTAGTATTAGTTTTCCTTAGAGCGCTTAGACTGTAAGTGCCGACAGTTTGTGAGGACAATTCAAGGGCTCTGGTCTGGGCAAGGCGGACTTTGCTGACCTTGCTCTTCAAAGTCCCTTAGCTCTTGTCTTGGCAAGGTGACTCCCTATAGATGGTGGTGGTGGTAAGCCATGCAGTGGCCTCTCAGAGGACTCATCCTGCCTACCAACAAGTCACTCCTTAGCAACGGGCTCTAGCAACAAGGGACTTTTCATTTTGTCCTGGCAGCTGGGAGTCAGTTGGTTAAAACAGGCTCTCCCGAGTGCCTACTTGCAGAAACAGGTCCGCTTCGGCCAGACTTGGATATTACTTCTTTCCTCTCTCCTTGCCCGGGATAATAGTGTAATTAATCTGCCATTACTTTGGAATATGTTATTTCTCTCTTGTCTCATTAAGAGATTATCCTGGACGCTGTGGGTTTGTGACATTCCCACAGCGCACCTGTGTTCAGTAAATGGCGGCAGAGACAAAATTAGTCTCGGAGCATAACTCTACCCCCCAAAACAAAAGAAAACACTGGAGAGGGGAGAATTCCACATCTTCGTGCTGTTCCGGTCTGCCGCTCCCTGGCTTGGCGGGGGATACAATTATCAGAAATGAAATCATCGAAATGTCTCTTCGCTTCACTGGTTCAATTCCTGATGATCAGTTTGAAACTGCAGTTTTGTATAGAAATACCCATCAGCCATGAACCTCTATTAAATGCAGTAGTGGTTACAAGCTGGCAAAAATAAGAATTTGATGGCAAGGCTGAGTGAGATGCAAGCGTGATAGAGTTCAAAATTCTCACACTGGAAAAGGTTGGGCTCCTTGGGCCCTTCTCTTTCCCAGCCTTCTTCCTTTTTTCCTCCTTCTTCCCTTCAAGGTTGTCAAAGCACCGTACAGGCACAGCAGAACAGGTCAGACGGCGTCAGGGAAGGGTGCCTCATTAGCATGGGTGACAGTGGCAGGTCTGGTCAGGCCAGCAGCTTCCTGAAACAGAACACTTGAACCTTCCCACTAAAACATTGTAGGGAGTGTCAGTGTTGATGGATGTCCCCTGCCGCACACGAGAGATCTTCCCAAATTCCAGTTCGGAGGGATCTGCTGGTTTAGCAAGTTCTCTGTGCTCATTGAGTATGACTTCCCATGCTGCCATGCAATTAAGAACTGTCTCCATGTATCTAATCACCAGTGAATCGATAACGACAAAGTAGATCACTGCATCTGGCTTCTGCCAGTCTCGCTTAGTGTGTACAATATCTGATGGTCTCCTGATCCGCTCCAGGTGAGTGGTGAGAGCCCTCGGCCCTTGGCCAGGTGTCGCAGGGGTAGAAGTGGCAGGGAGACCGTTTTTAGTAGGGATATCTTCCCTCTGGCTTGGAAATTATGAGAAAGTATTTCTCAGGAAGAAACTGAGAATACGTTCTCTTTTTTCCTTGAATTAATTCCATCCACTCTGTCCAAAACTATCTGTTTTGTAGAATTGTTTTGCATCTCACTGTGCCAGCCTCTCATTGCCCAGAGAACAAAAGCAGAAGACTGAAACCCAAGGAAATAGGTGTTAATATTTACGTTAGCAAAGGAGGATCAGACTGGAGTGATGAATTCCTGCTAAAAATAGGAACTATGAGTAGTTATTGGTCCATCTCCAAAGACTTTTCCTACTTAACTTGCCTGGAAAAATTCTTACTTATTCTTCAAGATCATATAAGTGTTACCTCCTCTATCAAACCACCCCTAACTTCCAGGTAAGTGCAGTCTTCTATGTTTATAATACTTGATTGATTCCTTTACTATCGCATTAAAAGCATTTCTATTTTAGTTATTTGTTGACAGGCTTTCTTCTCCTCCTGAACCGGGTTGACCATAGAGGGTGGGAATGATCATCTGCCCAGTGAAAGTTATGGAGTGTCCCCCCGTGTCAGCAGGCCGTTTGGCTGCTTCTCCAGACCGAGGGGTATTCACCCTCCTCTTCCCGACAGTGTGCACGTGTCCTGTTGCTGAGCAGACGCTGCATGGTGAGTCGCTAAATGACTGAATAACTAACTGGGGGAGTGAAAGGATGACTACATGAACGTCTCTGTTGTGTACAGGAGAAAGCACCAGTTTCTCCGTGCCCTTTCAGTTTCCCCGATTTGCAAACAATCAGTGCAGAGAGAAGTTAGGCTCCCGAGGAGAGCAGGATCTGTCCTTCTGCAAGGGGACATGGTGACTCAGTTCCTGGTGGGCCTTGGGGTTAGGGAGGGGCAGTCCTAGCCTGTGGGTTTTCCCCGTTTCGCAGTATGCTTGTTGCAGAATACAAGCAAGGCTTGTTGGCTTTTCTCTTACAGTGCTTCCCTCTGATACTGTATCCCTCTTCGTGAGCAGCGTGCTGGACCCTGTACAGCTGTTGCAAATCACTTTTGACAGTAAGGAGTGCTTTTCCAAAAGGGGCCTGAGCCAGCCTCAGCCCAGAACTCACTTGTCTGCAGTTCACCCACCTGGGCGGTGTCAGGCTGGCTCAGACAGGCCGAGGTGCCTCTGAACCTGCTACCCGGAGATGCAGGCATCCTACCTGAGATGCAGGCTCACTGCATGGAGCCGCATCTCGTTTTATTAGCAAGTGTGATGCCTGCAGCTGCGTGTGGCATAACGGGAGATGAGCACAAAAGAAGACCATCGATCTTCCTCGGCTTCCTCGTCCATGCCCCTTCCGGATTTCTGCATGGCTCTGCCAGTCCCTTGCTAGTCTCATGAAGCCACCTACCTCGTCATCAGCAAATAACATCCCTTATATTCTAATTTTACAGAGAAAATCGACACCGTCGGGCATCTACCCCCTCCCTTTTCCATACTATGCCTGTCTCTGCCTATCAATCACCCATTTCCTTCTGACTCAGACAAAGAGGTGGTGTTCGTTTGCTACGACTGTGTAACAAATTACCCCAAAATTGAGGAGCTTAAGAAACAAATATTTATTAATAATCCCACAGTTTCCAGGAGTCGGGGAGTTGGAAGCAGTTTGACGGGGAGGGTCTTTCATGCAGTCGCAGTGAAGATGCCAGCCGGGGCTGCCCTCCTCTGAGAGCTTGACCGGGGCTGGAGCACCAGCTTCTGGGGTTAATCACTCACACAGCTGTTGGTCCGAGTCAGTCCCTCAGCACACAGCCCCTCCACGGGATGCTTGCATGTTCTCATGAAACCTCAGCCGGCGCCCCCAGATTGAGGAGCCCAAGGGACGAGTAGGAGAGAGGTCGCAATGCCTTTCACAACTTACTCTCCAAGTTGCACAGTGTCACCTTCACTGTTTCCTGTCAGTTACAGGTGAGTCAGCAAGTACCACCTACATGCGAGAAGAGGGGAATGAGGCTCCCTCTTTGGCGGAAGGGATGTCAAAAAGTTCGTGGACATCTTTCAGAACCACCATGGAGGGACCCCTCTTCCTTTTCAGAGCGAATTCCTTCACCTATGAACTTGGTCCCGTCTTTTCTCACCTGGACTTGGCTACTCAGTTCTGCTCTTAATCTCTTAGTGGCATATCCCACTCATTGAGCATTTACTATGTCCTGGTCCCTGGGCCAAGCCCTCACTGTGGATAATCTCCCCTAAACATACAACTCCCCGAGGTAGGGGAATGATCACCTCACCTTTACAAATGACGTCAGGGCTCAGACGGTGTATGTGAGACGTCCGACGTCTGATAACCAGCCAGTAGAAGAGTTCGTACTTAGGCCCAGCCCTGCCTGGCTGTGGCTGCAGCTGTCCTCCGCTGTCCCCCGCCACCGAAGTATTCTGCACCGCCTCATATGGACCTTACATGTCTGCCTCTCCATCGGCCTCTCCGTAGCTTTCAAACAGGCTCCACTCTTCCTCGTGCAACCATTTCAACTCGTGTCCCCTCAAGCCTCATCACAGCTTTCCACCACCACCAATTCCTGAAGACAGTCGTCAGCATGTTGTTCCTGCTTCCACCCCTCCCGTTTGCTGCAGCTCACAGCCAGCTTCTGATTTAGCAAAGAGGATTTCCATGAGTGATCCATGGAGCCCAGCATCAGTGATGCCTGCTTCAGTGTGGCAGGTAGGGTAGTAACGTGGGTGTCATAATTTATAGTTTTACTTTGAACATTTCACCTAACATGTCCTATGGTGTGCTTGAGTGTGATATTGTTAGGTTCCAGAATGACACGCTTATGATTTTGTAATAAAAGGGGGGCATTATTTGTGCCAGACCCTGTATTACAAAGTCTTCCATACCACTTCTGTGTTAGCGACTCCTGATTTCTGCTCCGCCTCCACCTTTCCTTTTAATTAATTAATCATCTGCTGTGTGTCTTAGCAGTACCACAATCTCCGTATGTTCCAAACTCTAACCCCTTTCCAAATCAACCTCCCCGCTTTGATTCCCTATCTTAGATGTTGACATCACCGTCATCCAAGAAGATCACAGAGACCTCCAATTTTGCTGGAGGCGCAGCTGACATTCATCTGTGAGAGAGATCCGTCACACATAAATTGTCACCAAACAGGCAAAACAGCGTTGACAGAGGGAAAGCCCTGAGTCAGTGGAAGTGTTTGTTGTTTTGTCCCTGGGCTTGCCGATGGGCTGGACATGGTCAAGGGGACAGTTTGCACCCAAGCTGACTGCATTAGAATCAGGGCAGGCAATTTCAGTTATTCGTGCTTTTCCTGAGAAATCTTGTGATTTCAGCTGCGGATAGGCAAGCAAGCGACATGTTCATCTTTGGTCCTGGCTGCTGGTGTCTTCACTCCCCCAACTACACCCTGGTTAGGCTGGGGCTGCCCTATTTCTCTCCTTAGAATTCCTCGCTCTGCTCTTGAGGTCAAACCGAGGTCCAAGACCACGTGTGACCTCAGCGACTTTTCCGTCTTCTTGATGCATATCATCCACGGGACGTTGGCTTGAGATAATAACACAGAGCAATATTCAATCATCTGGCTGTCAGACAAGGGAGCATGAGAACAATCACAGACGTAACACAGACATTGGGACCAGCTTGCATCCAGTTTTCTGGTCAGCCTAGGCCAGACCAGGAGAATAGGTCTCAAGGGTCTTTTTATCCATGATAATCCTTGAACTCCTTCAGTGCTTTTGTACATTTCAGAAACAGCAGCTAATGGTTGGGGGCCTAAGGTTCAGTAAAGACATATAGATATGTTAGGGGGTCTTGTTGCGGGGATGGTGCAGGGAGGGTCTGATCTAAAGCCAGATAGCAAATTTGTCAGTTGGAAAAGTTGGCAGCCGCTGCAATTGTCTGAGGTGGGTGAATCAGGGAATCGAAGAGTTTATAGGAGAGCAGTCAGCAGAGAGGAAGGCAGAAAGGATGATGGGAGTCAGTTTTCAGTCCGATACCCTGACTCACACAAAGGAAAGCATAGAAGCAGTGAGAGGAGACAAACAGTAAAGCGTAAATCGCAGATCTTCATCTGAAAGTCTCGTGTAGAAACTGCCCGTGCCTTCTGTCATCTTTTGATCCAGAAATCTTGGAGCACCATCCATTTCCGGAGCTGTGCGCTTCTAAAAGCTTTGTCCTGAGCCTCAGCGTTCTGCGTCCGCAGTGGGACTGGACCTCGAGGGTCCCTGAGCACAGACCCTAGCAGGGGTGTCCAACCTTTTGCGGTCTCTGGGCCACACTGGAAGAAGAAGAGCCGTCTTGGGCTGCACATGAAATACATTGCGACATGTAATCACACACAAAACAATTTCTTAAAGTTCTGAGTGAATTTACGATTTCGTGTTGGGCCGCATTCATAGCCATCTTGAGCTGCAAGCGGCCCACGGGCTGTGGGTCGGACACCCCTGCCCAGGGCTTAAGAGCAACATTTGTGATTAAAAGGCGGAGGTCTTGGTGTCCTTGCCAGGGAGCCGTTTCCTGGTCCTTCATCATGTAGGGATATATCTGATACTGTCTCTTCCCAAGTACACCTCGCACCTGCGGGGCCTGTGATGGTGTCTACGTCAGTTTTGACAACAGCCGACAAGGCTGGAATGTGGACAGGTAACCTCCGTCGGAGAGGGAGCCCCCGAGACTCAGGGGTCTTCCTGTAGGGACTCCACACGGCGAGTGTCTGAGGTTTGGTGGCGTCCGGCACGTTACCGTTGGTGCAAATGGTAAAGCTTCAGGCCGAGAGAGGTTAAGCTGATCTGAAAATCTGGGCAGTTTTGACTTTAAAATGCCATTACTTTGCTTGCCTTTCTGGGACTTCAGGGGTAATGCACACCAGGAAGTTTCTGTTTTATTTGAAGATTCTACGTCATTCCTTAAGTACAGAGCCTGTGATTTATTTCCTCCTTCCGGGTGGAAAAAAAAAATCCCAAGTTGGTTTTTTTAAAAAATAAGTTAAAGGGTTATCCTTTTAGCAGAAGAAAGCTTTTTTTCCCCAACAGGAAAAGTTGCAGGTTATTATGAAACATTTTTAAAGCTTTGTCGCTTGGCTAAGAGAATGAATCCACTTGTCAATGTCCAAGTGGATCTTGAGGTAGGATTTTGAGTCTTGCCCTAGCTTTACAGATTCTCTTGGACTTTGATATTTATAGGTAAAGGAAGTTTTAGTCACTCATTGAGCATCAGATAAAATTTCCCCAACCATATTTTTGTATTTTGAACCAATTCGTCCTTGGCATTGTAAATGAGTCAGTAAAACGAATGTGGTAGAGGTCTGTGTGTACTTGGGCGCCGCTACGTGGCCATCCTGGGAAGTGCACACCCAAAGCTCTGCGTGACAGTTTCATGTATATAGTCGCTATCTTTTCCCTTCTGTGGGGCAGACCATTGTATTTGAACAAATCCTTCTGGACTCATGAAATTATATTAATTAACTTTACTTACAATAATAATAATGGGGAAATCAGTATAGCTGAAGAATATCTTAGCTGATTTGCACCTACAGAATTCCTTCTCATCATGTGATTATTCCCCTCCCCCTCCAATACTTATCCCTCACCTTCACCTACTAATTGGAACAGTATTTGGGGTTATTCCTTAATCAGTGCTTTCCAAAACTGCAATTCCTTCTGGGTCTCAAATAACCACTTGTTGTCTCTCCCCTGGGCTTCTTATGTCCAGGCCAAGAGTTGCACGATTCTGTCACCGCACTAAGAACATGACAACCTTTTTTTTAAATGGGTGGTTGTATGGTACGTGGACTCCGTCTCAGCAAAGCTCAGACACCTTTTCCACAGGTACAAAGGAAATATATTCATTAACTGACTGTTTAAAAAGGAACGCATTTCCTCTCTTTCACAAGGAGAGACAAGATTTTTTCATTTACAGATGCACAGAGACGTGGCAGAAACAAATGTGCTCTCATAGGACAAAGGACACAACAAGTTCTATCGATGGTGGAAAAATAGAATCCGTCAGCCACAGTGGATATGGCACAAAGAATTTCCAACCTTGCAGCTGCTCCAGACGAGGGCCTGCTTAAACCACTCTCTTGTGATTTTAAGGCAGCACAGCCGTTTTCCAAATCCCAGAATCCCCAAGACAAACAAGAACAATAAGAAGACAAAAGGAGACATCAGAGTCCCTGTCATTTGCTGGTTGACAGAGATCAGATGATCAAGCCTTAACTTCCACCAGTGGGGGGAAAGCAGCTGTGGTGGGGCCACAACGGCCCGGGGACCAGGCTTGGCACCCAGGAGTCGAAGACCTTGACTGTCACCCACGGAGACCCACCTGAGAGGCCGAGGGAAGACAATTCTGA
Source organism: Macrotus californicus (assembly GCA_007922815.1). Classification (NCBI taxonomy): domain Eukaryota; kingdom Metazoa; phylum Chordata; class Mammalia; order Chiroptera; family Phyllostomidae; genus Macrotus; species Macrotus californicus. Next base: position 253,267 of record VMDR010000290.1, on the reverse strand, counting down.
ATTCAAGGTGTCCAGAAGAGATGTCACATAGAGACTCCAATGAAAGGACTAAGGTGGGCAGTCTTGAGGGAGACCCCAGAAGTAACCGTCAAAGAATAGCTCAGGGACCTTCACCACAGCTGATACGTGCTCATGTAAAAGGGAGACCAGTCACTCGAAGACTTTCATGGGTTAAGGGAGGCCAGGCTCGTACAAGGAAAATCACACAGCAGGTGAGACAGTGAGCCTTGCGTTTGGTGCCTGGGCAAGCTGACTGCCCGCCAACTCCCGAGAACAGCAGTCTGCCCCAGAGGAGCAGGCAGGTCTGTTGCTGCTTGCTGTAGCCCAGGCCTGATCACCTGCAATCTCTTCACTGGGTACCCTCATTCATCAGCCGCATGAGTGCAAAATTGTCATCTCAGAACACGGATGTTTGGCATTCCTTTGCTTAGCAGCCTGCACAGACTCCATGTTGCCAGTAGGATTAAATCCAAACGCCTTATAAAAATGGCACGCGAGGCCCTTTGCGATCTGGCCCCCATGGGCACTGGTACCTGTATCGCACCAGCACTTACCTGTCCTCCCCTGGATGCCGTCACCTGGGCTGCTCCGCATTCTGTCACATCTCCTGCTACCTTGATGCTCTTTCACTTCGCTGCAAGGAACCCCTCCACTCAGCCTTCAAATGTCACCTCCTCTGTGAAGCCTCCCCTGATTGCCCATCGAAGCAAGTATTCCTTCCCTGTGCTTACGTGTATTTCATGCTTAGCATTTACCACATTGTGTTGTGATTATTTGGCTGCTGTCCTCTCACCCAGAGGCCAGAGGCAGTGGCTGTCTCGCCTTTGCGCCCTCCAGCGCCTATCTTTTGATTTGGTACAAAGAAGCTTCCCAGTATTTGGTGGATGACTGTGTCATCCATTGCAGGGACACTGATTAGCAAGTGTGTTTTCAAGGCATGTGCCAGCACCGCAGGCGATAAAAAACAAGAGGATAGTCTGGTGGAGGTGAAGAGAAGTAAGCACGACTCTCAGGGACCATACAGCCAGCCAAGAACCATAGTGAATTAGAAACCAAATATTACAGGTCTGATGGGGAAGACCGACTCCCAGAGACAGCTCAAAAGATTTCTACCATCAGCGTTGGGGGCCAGGTGATGGTGGGGAAGTGGCGGTAAAGGAGCTGTTTTCAAGCTGGGTGCTAGGACATGTTGGCTGATTTAAATAATGTTCAGTGGCAAACCTTATTGCTGAAATACAAAGTCAGAGATATTAGGGATTTTATAAAAGGGTTCGCTCTCCGGGAATTCCCTCCTCTTATACAGACGGTGTAGCTGAGTGCTTCCTTCTGCCGCCAAGGCCAGCTTCCTCTTCTGTGTGGGGAGAGGGCTGTGCTGCTCACTGAGACTGCTGATCAGCCACCTGTCACCAGCAGTGGACTCCCCGTTGTCCCCCGCCTCTCCTAGCCTTCAGCTCTGGGGGTGGGCACGCCTGCAGCCTCTGTACCACCGTCCCCTGGATCTGATACTGCTCTCACCAAACTGGCTTGAGCTGAAGGTAGAGCTGGTCCCTTTGCGGCCCATTCTTCGGTGCCCCGAGCTCCACCCTCCCTGGACTTTCAGGCTGAAACACTTCGAGGTTTGGTCAGGGACCGTTTTCAAAGCCGATGAAAGCTCTCGATCCTCTTTGAAAAGTACCCCTTTTCAAACAAGTTCCACCTCACCTAATACCCCAAGGAGCTTACAGACTCTTCGAGGCCTGTCCTGAACCTGAGACTAAGTCCTCATGTCCTCTAGTCCCCGAGACATCCCGGACAGGGCTTTTCATCTGTCTTAGACGGGAGATCCAGGCCACACACGCTTCACAGCGTTCGACATATCTTTATTTTAAACTTACCTGTATCTAACACAGGGAGATAGATGTAAACCGATGATCACATTCTCTGGGTTGTGTCAGGAAAGGGGATGCCAAGGAGAGCTGAGTCAAGTAGTCCGCGCTGACGAGTGTGGACCAGGAGGGCACTCCTGCTGTTGGAGTCCCTGCCCTTTTCAGCACGTCCCCTGCCATTCAACCAGCTCCTGAGAATGAGCGGCTACACCTACTAAGTATTTAAGGGGGGGGTGAATGTCAGAGGTAATTTCATCATAATCATAAAGTAGAAAAGGAAACATGTCTATAAGTATAGGAGAACATACACAGCTGAGTTTTGTCAAGCTTTGTCAGGATGTGGGGAGAGTTGGGGAGTCACAGCAGCACCTGTGACTTGTCCCTACCTGAGAATGCAAGGCTCGCAAAGTTCTTTCCAAGTATTTCTCTTCCACCCCAGGCAGTGTCTGTCTCCCGGGGCTGGTCTTGAAGGGCACTATCATACCCCACTTTTTCCACCAGGTGGCAGCAGCACACCAGCAGGCAGGGTGTTCAAGTCAGGAGCCCCCCCCCCTCCCAGAGTGTGACCAGGAATTCTTTCCTCACCTGTGCCTTACTGCTAATATTTTTCTTGTCTTCTTCTTTTTCTTTCTAGAATATACAGCTCTTTCAGCCCTGTCTCTCCATAGGAATTAGACATTAGCCCCCTGAAAGCCAAGTCTGAGTCACAGCCACAGGGCTGTGCTCACAATCACCTTGGCCCTCTTAGGACAAAGCCGTGGCTGCTGTGTCCTTCTGGTCCCTGGGCTTGGGGATAAGACAGATCTTGGACAAGTCTGACCTCTCAGTCGCAGCTATAAGACCGGGCTGGGCAGTCAACCTCAAAACCTCTGTTTCCTCATCTGCAAAATGGGGACAGTGAGGCTACCCACTTCACGGGGCTGATATTCAGATTAAATGAGAATCTAGCATGGTCCCTGGCCCCTGGAATGCATTTCACCAATGTCAGCGCTCAGTATAACCATATTTATCTCCAAACATGATAAAATCATTGACGGTGATTACTTCTGGTGGAAGGATCAACGATGATTTCTAATTCCTTCTTTGTTTGCCAAATTCTCTTCAATATGCATACATTGCTTTCATCACGAGGGGAAAAGGCAATAAAATATAATAGATTGTTGGCCTCAGTTCCTGATGGTTCCTGTGAAACTGCCAAATACTTTCTCCATTGCTCAATGAGCTCTGAAGGGCTGGGCCTGAGTCTTACCTGTTTGGGTATCGGTAACATGAAATGCATCATTTGACACCCAGTAGGTACTCATTCATACTCATAGCCCGAACAAAGTCTCAACGGTAATTGCTTCAGGTTTACAATTCTCCAACGCAGCACAGCATCTTTGTCTTCTCCATGACTTCTTCCCTCTTAGGTCCAACTTCTAATCCTCTCACCCATTTAATTGAATGCTCTCCAAATTCCGCGCTCCCCAAGCCCTCCCGGTCAGAATTCCTCTCAGGCTGTTGAGTTAGCTTTCGGCAGGCTCCCAGAAAACATTTCACTGGAACGGCACACAACTCATAGCAGGAGGGGATATGGAGGGGCCACTGAGTCGAAACAAAACCTTTGTAACAGCCAAACAAAGACCCAGGGCCCAGGGTAACCTAGAGGACATGAAGAGGTTATAAAAGGAAACAGGCACTTCCAGGGATGGATCGTGTTTTAATGTGGAACCCATGGCAGACCGGGTGTTGTTTTCTTTGGTTCTTTGTTGGTTCGTTTGTTTGTTACCATGGTAAGGGGTGTAAGGGTCTTGGTGATTGCTCTTGGCTGTTGCTGTCATTTGTCCTTACATCTTCACTCTGAGTGAATGAAATAGTTTCCAGGGAGTTCACGCTCAAGCCTGATGCCGCCCCAACATTTCTTCTATAAAAGCGAAAGCAAAATAGAGGACGTTCGCCTTTGGCGCTGATACATTTTAGGTCTTTCCTCACATGGTTGATAAACACAGACTCTCTTTCCAGGAAACTTGAGGTAGGGCCCCTGAGAGACACGGGAAGTCCAGAGCAGCTCCATCTGTGCAGAGTCGGATATTCTGTTCCTGGGTCTTAAAAGGTTCTGGGTCAAGCTGGGATCCAGGGCTCAGGTGGAGTGGTGGCATGTGGTGTCAGTGGCCCTGTCATTGATGGCTGCGTCAGGAACATGTGGAAGGTGGACAGAGAAAGGAAAGCTGGGTGCTTGCAGACATTGGTCGGGCTGCTTTCTGTTTCCTATAACTCAAGATCTCAGTTGATGTGATGCCAAAGCCAGCTGTGTCCCTCGGGCCCCTGCTGGTGAGGCCCCGATCCTGGCCGGAGCAAGGAGAAACCCTTGCCCTCCCTGCCCACGCAGCATCGCACCTGGACATCTGGACCTGGGGCAGAAGGCCTATGTCTTCTGCCACCTGCAGCTCCTCTCTGTAGACAGCTCCAGCCTGCTCCCTAGGAGGTGGAGGTGCAGACATTCTTGTCACACTCTGTCTCTGCCCCCAGGCATGGAGACATGACCTTCGTTCTCAGCATGTAGGCAGCAGATGCAAAGAAGTGAAACTGAAATGATGCGAATGTCCTCCACAGAGGCCAGTGTCTTCGTGCTGCCAGAGGTGCCCCGATGAGCCTGTGCTGGGAGCTGAAGGCAGACCCAGATCACACCTAAAACCCGGGCTGTGAGGAAGATTCCAGCTGACGGGTGAACATTGCCCTGACCTCGCCAGCAAGGAGCTGGTCCAGGGAAAACTCCACTCATGTAAAGATGGGACATCAACTAGGAAGCTGCAAAGCATCTCTCCCAGCATCGGAAAGGACAGGCAAAGCAAGTGGCAGAGGCGGAGTCCTCACCGGGAAAATGCCGCCGCATGCCACCCCAATAATTTAATTTAAACAGGGAGCTGCATTAAAAGAAAGACAATACGACCAAAGAGCCGATAAAAACTGTAGCCGAACAACTGCCAGGCCTTTAAAAACTTAGTGAAATGATTGCCTCCAAGAAGGAAGAGTACAGAAAAGACAGTGCAAAAAGAAAGTGAAGGGAACTGGAAATCACCTCGAAGAAGAAAGCACACTGCTGCAGATGCTGTCACGATGTCGAGGGCAGGAATAACAAAAACTCGGCAAAACGAAATGGAAATGAGAGAGTTAAGAAGAACTAGCCAGGCAGAGGATAGGTAAAGACGCCTAACGTTTATTAATTTATGAAGCACCCAGGACAGCCCAGGCACTATTCGAGGCTCTGGGAACATAGTGGCTCTATAAACAACACTGGCCAGGCCCGTATAGGCCTTGAAACAGAACTGTGTTTATGCTCAGCTTTTCAGACCATCTCTGGTCAAACATGCAAAGGCCACCCAACAAAGGGCCCACCGCCAAGGCATCCCTTGCCCTTCTGTGGGGCTTGTCATCCCTGTCCACATGCAGTGAAAACAGGAAAATGCATGTAGACATGGCTGCTCCTGAAGTGTCCTCTGCATGCAAGCCCCAGCAGCAGCCCCACAGATGCCTCCAAGCACCCACGTGTTGTTCAGACACCCAGACTGTCCAGCCTGTTTCGACTGGTACAAAGGCACATGCTTCTCCCGGTGCCCTGGGTCACGCTGTGTATGCCCATCAGGCTGCAGTGACTTGGGGACCTGTTCGTGTGCTTAACCAAACCAATGTGGCAGTGATCTAAACCGAACTGAACAACCACTCACGAACTGGACCGGCCTCTGCGCCTTTGAACAGTCTTCCCCCTGCCTGGGGTCCGAGTCTCAGCTTTGGAGAAGGGCTTTCTTTCCAAGGTGGCTGCTTCCTTGGATGCCCGACTTCGAGCCCAGAGCTAGTGCTGCTGCTACTTGCACACTCTACTCCTGTATTCGTTTTTGTTTTATTTTCATCTATTGTACGTAATAAAGTGTCCATAAATAAAGTTTACCATTTTAATCTTTTGTAAGTGCACAATCCAGCGTCATCAAGAACATCCACCATGTTGGGTCGCCATCGCCATTAAACGGTAGCTCCCCATTCCCCCGCCCCCAGCCCCTGGTGATCGCTATGCTGCTTTGCCTCCATGCAGTTGTCTTATCCCGACACCTCATATAAATCAACTCATGCAAGGGCTGCACTTCTGTGGCTGGCTTATTTCACCTAGCAAATGTTTCCCAGGTCCATCCATGTTGTTGCATGGGGCGGAATTTCCTTCCTTTCTTTGACAGGATAACATTCCATTGTATGCATGGACCACATTTTGTTTATCCATTCCTCTGTTCCTATATTCTTTAGAGATCTCTTTACCCCTTAGCCGTTAACCTTCTGTTATCAGTTAATCATTATTTATATTAAACATTCCCTGTTAACACTGTAGTTTTTATCTCCTGGCTGGGACTCTGACAGACACACCTGCCTTTGGGAACCGCTTTCTCTCCCTCACTGTGACTTTGATGAGCCAATCACGGAACCTCATTTCCTTTACCATAAACCATACTGCTTCATCACTGTAGTAACAGTGATGGGTCCCAGGGCAGGCACATCACCCAACCAATCCAATCAGAATTCTTCCCCAGGATTGCTAGGTGGGTATGGGAGATACTGACCTAGAGATGCACATGGGGATCCATCCCCATGGGATTGTTCTGCTGCTGTTCTTGCAGCCACAACACCAGACATGGAGAGGAGAAATTGAGACCAATATGCAAAGAGAAATATAGAGTCACATGGTCTAGCTATAATATACCTATAAAGAGGTTAGCATTCAGGGAAGTGAGACAGTAAATAAGAGCAAGAGCCCTGGGTGGGTGGCTCAGTGGGTTGGAGCGTCATCCCATACACCAAAATATTGTGGGCTTGATCCTGGTAGGGGCACGTACTGCAGACAACCGATCGATGTTACTCTCTCACATTGATGCTTCACTCTCTCTGTCCTTCCCTTCCTGTCTCGCTAAAATCAATGGACATATCCTCCGGTGAGGATGAGGGGGAAAAAGAACAGTGAGAAAGGGCCACCAGCACTGCAGCAGAGACAAGAAACAGGAGGAGAGGGTGGAATCATTCTCTGCTGCTCATCATGCTGCCAAGACGGGATCATTTAAGAGAAGGGAGGGGTGAGTGTGCTCTGGCCTCGGGCCAGCAGGAGCTGCAGATTCCCGCAGGGTGGACGCTGGGCCAGCCTGAGACCACCAAGATGAGCTTTCCAGCTACGCAGTCCTTCCTGTCCTGTCTTCCCAGGCAGGTAAACTATTAGGTAACATCAAATAATTTCCTTTTTTCTGTCCCCGGAAGGTTTAAAGGTCTCCTCTTTTCCAAGCATTCCCTTTGCTCTTCTGCCAGTTCTTTTTTTCTTCCCTTCCGGCACTGCCCTTTCTATCCCCTGTGAGCTGCCGCAGAAGACAGGGGTTTCTGAATGAGAGGCAGGGGACCAAATCCTCAGAGGACCTCAGTCCTTTCCTACAGGCCTTCACCTGATTGAATGAGGCCCACTCACAGTATGAAGGTTTAATTTACGCCGCTTCTACTGATTTAAATGTTAATCTCATCTAAAACATCCCTTTGCAGCAACATCCAGACATGTTTGATTGACTATCTGAACCCTGAGGCCCAGGTGACACGTAACATGCATCGTGACACCATGTGACCCAGTTCCAGTCAGCGAGATGCCAGCAGAAGGTGTTGAGGGAGCTTCCAGGGGGGCTCCTGAGCAGAGAGGCAGTTTCCTCTTCCTTGTCCCTGCTGTCTGAGGGGTGCACCTAGCGGTCGGTTCTTCACCAGCCGTCTTGAAGGAAAAGCCAAGGGAAGCTCAAAGAACTCAGTCCCAATATCCTTATGCCTTGCGCCTGCCTGGATTTCTCGCCTTTACACCTCTTTTTACAAAAACAGCGCTATGTTGTTACGCCTATTTTTCATCTGTCTGTTACTTGTAGACAAATGCAGCAGTAATATACTAACCTAACCAGTAATATACACCACGGGTCTGCTTCTTGGCCATGTGGAGCTGTCTCAGGTCTGAGCATTCTTGGCGCCCAGACTCCCATCGACCCCGTGAGTCTCCCAGCTGTCCCTCCAAAAGATGACCTGTCGTCGGAGCTAGCCCGAATGGAACCTTGTTTGTGTACAAGAACCCTCCCAGATGTAAGGCATAAACCAGGCGAAGGGAGTAGGACATTCGGGGTGTGATGAGGATGGGGCGGTGGAGATGAAAAAATGATGCAGGTGGAGGCGGTACTATGTGCAGAGAGGCCAAAGACAAAAGGCCACACGCCTGTAGGTTAGTAAGGCTGGATAACAGGGTGCTGGGGGGGGCGTGGACGACTGGCTGGAGTCGGGCTGGGAAGACTGGACTTGATCCCGAAGGATATGGGGGTTGTGGGGAGGCTTTGTGTGAGCGGGCGTGTAGGTCCCATGACCACACTTCCAAACGTGCCGTGTCCTCACCTGCGGAAAGTCTGAGCTGGAGCAACACTGAATCTAAGTCCCTATCTGAGTTGGCGTTTACGACCCTTTAAGGTCCAGGGCAGCAGAGCACAGACACAGAAGTGTGTTTTCCCGTGGGTCAGCCCGGGGGTCAACGCCCGTGTAGGTGCTGCCTGTGCTTCGAAGGCGCGCGTTGCAGTCTGCAGCCTCGCATAGAGCCGCGTGCTCGCGCGCCCACCCTCCTGGTGTGGCCGGACGCGTCGCCGGGCAAATGCGCTCGCAGGGGGCCTCCCTGAGACCCCGCAGCCCTCACGGGGCCGCAGCCGGACCCAGCCTTCTCCGGGTCCTTCCGGGTTTCTGTGTCGAATCTGCGGGCGGCGACCCCGCGCCGCGTCCCCGCGTGTGGAATGTGCGGCTGCGCGCGCGCCGCGGCGTTTACGCGGCGATTTCATCATGCTCCGGGTCCCGCCCAGCGCGCCGCTTCCGCCGCCCCCGCCGCCGTGCCGCCCAGGGCCGCCGGCTCATGCCCTGCCTGCGCCCGGCGCTGCTTAGAGCCGCCCGCGCCGCTCTGCTGCTTTCGCGGCCGCCCCGGCTCCCGGCCCGGCCTCCGCTCCCGCCCCGCCGGCCCCTCCGCACGCGCGCCCCCGCCCCGACCTCCCTCCCCGCGGCCGCCTCCGGGAGCAGCATGGACGGCGCCGGGGCTGAGGAGGTGCTGGCACCTCTCCGGCTAGCTGTGCGCAAGCAGGTACCGGCAACCCGCGCCTTCCCCTCGGCTCCCGGCTGTCTCTGCCTTCCCCTTTCCCTCCTGTTTCCCCTCTCTCCTCCCCGGGCACCCGTCCACCTCGCCGGTTACCTCTCTCCGTCTTCGGGAAGCCCCTGACTTCCTAGCATCGTCCTCGCCTCCCCCACTGTGGACCCAGATCCCCGCGTGCGTCGGCCACCTTTCCCCCCGTGGGCCTCCGTTCTTCCCTCATCTTGGATGACTCCCTCGGGCCCCCATGGGCATCCTGCGTCGCTCCGCTCGAATCTGTTCTCCTTTCCCAGTGCTGGTTCCTGCCCGCGCCGTCTCTCCCCGCGCGCGCTGGGAGCTGTACCCTTTTGGTTTCCCCGGTCCTAGCTCAGTAACCTCAACTTCACTTTCCGATCTCCGCCGTGTTCTTTGTGCTGCTCCCCGGGTGGCGGCGTTCCTGATTCTTCCCTGGTCCTTTGGAGCTGCCGTTCCGTCTTCGTACGGCTAGACTCCCCTTTTTAATCTTCGGGATGCTCTGAATGGTGTTTCCTCCTGGACATCTTCCTGCATACATTGCTTAGTTAGCCGACGACGGGCTGAGAAAATAATAGTTGAAACGTGGATGTGGGGAGGTGTTGAACTTCCTCCTCCCCCCAATAATGATGTGAGCCCTTCGTCCCTCGCTCCTGTCATCTTTTGGGGGTCCCGAAAGGGCCATTTGGAAGGAGGGAGCTTTCAGATCGTAAACCGGGGACACTGGGTGTTGCTGAGTGACTCGGCGAGGTCAGCCCTGCGAGTGGGACATGGTGAGGGAAGTTTCATGCGCTAAAGGGCTTGATCTGGACAGCCTTCCTTTTCCCGGCGCACTCCAAGGGTGTCCGAGTTTAGAGAGGACAAGGAAGAGGTTACTGCAAATGGGTTCTCACACCCAGTCGGTGGAGCCGGGAGCCTGGGATGGGGACCTAGTGGTAAACCCGGAACGGGTTTGTCTCGCCCGAGCGGGCGCCTGATGCAATAACTTGTCTCAGCTGCGGAGGGTGGAACCCTCCCGCGGAAACGATCGATTGGCTTAGAGATGCCACAGATTCAGCAAATGCTGCCTCTGCAATGTCTGCTTCTTGCTAGTGTGAGCCTGACTGATTCAATAGTGTTTTATTTTGCAGTTTCACTACGGGCTTAATTTTTACTCCTCTATTATTGGTATCAGGACGCTGCGTATTCTCCGTCTCCCTACACCCATTTTCCCCAAATGAATTAGGTGTGGCTCCTTTGTCTTTTCTGTAACTCTCAATTTTTTTGCATATCCTTCACTTCAGAAGGGACTCTACATCTAATTTTAAAAAAACACGTCCCCAAACCCCTCCCTCTGCCACGTTAGCCTGGAACTGCAGTGCAAGTTATCTGTGTCGGGAGGCGGCGGAGGCAGTGCAGCGCGCTTTTCTTGGATCGTTCTTCGATGCTGTTATTATCTCGCGTCTTGTTTTCGTTGGCTCTGTTGTTACTTTTTAAAGACATTTTCTGAACATGTAAGTTAGCTTATGGAAGGTAGGTTGGCTTCTTAATTTTTCAGGACCACGCATATGAGAGTTAAGTACCTGGAACTTTGAATCACAGCGATTCTTCTAGTGTCAGCCGGAAGGGGGTTTAAAGATCATCACGTTGCACCCCCGCCCCCTTGTTTTCATTGTGAGGAAATGAAACACAGTACCCCATCTATACAGTTGACATGTTTCCATTGTGAAGTTTGTGCAGCAGAAGACGTACTTGGAGTGGGGATTTTGAGGTGCTTAACGACTGATCTTGTTCGTGGGCCGTGTTTCATGTAATTATGTTTCCCATAACCCTGCTGACCTGCTGGGCTCTGTGCGTGCTGTTGCGTTTTAAGGGTTTGGTTTGACTCTAAGGTACTTTCCTGTGGCATGTCCTTAGTGGTTGACTGGAGAACTAGTTATGGAGCTTCTAGGGGAGCTTCAGAACATCAAGAAAAATGCATAGTTGTTTCATGAAGGGCACCCTAGGACAACTGAATTTAAAAAAAAACTAGGAATTAACAGGGTGGCCAGCCTTTATTTCGCCAAATAAGGACATTAAAAAAAACTAATAACAATCATCATACTACCATCCATCTGAATTGTGCTTTCACTTCACAGAAGAAAGGATATTTTAATACAAAAAAAGGCAAACCATAACTTATAATGAAGAACAGTCTTTTCTATTTAGTAGGTTTAACTTTGAAAGACCATCTAATAAGTCGTCTTAACAAGAACCCTCTAGCCCCACGTTTGTAAAACCAAACACCTTGCAAAGGTGAGGGAGTGGGGGTTTTGCTTGTTTTTTCTTGGCCAGCTGAATACACATCATGATTTATAGGAAGGATCCATGAAGATCCTGTGGAGAGATTGCTCATCTAGTGACTACTTGGCATCATAGCCACAGGCTGTTACTTCAGACACGTGTCTTTAGGTAAGAATTTATCCAGGAGCGAAGCTTCTAGTTGATGTCTCTTAAGCGTAATGCAGACACTTGTTTTACATCAGTTTCATTGAATAAACATATACACACACATATCAAAATATAGTTGGGTGGTGAAGAAGAGAGAAGAAAAATAATTAGAAATAGGAATCCTTAAGTACCTTCGTCCATGTTTAAATCATCTTTTGTTTTCAGGATTGGATCATTATAAATCATGATTTTAAAAGTGATTCAGGAAAATAAATTTTATTTATTATTATTTTTTAAGATTTTCTTTACTTTTTTTTAGAAGTTTTTTTTTTTGTTTTTTTTTTTTAAGATTTTATGTATTTTTAGACAGGGGAGGGAGAAAGAGAGGGAGAGAAACATCAGTGTGTAGTTGCCTTTCACGCACCCCCTACTAGGGACCCAACCTGCAACCCAGGCATGTGCCCTGACTGGGAATCAAACCTGCGACCCTTTGGTTCACAGGCTGGTGCTCAATCCACTGAGCCAGGGCAGGAAAATCCATTTTTAATACTACCTGTCTTTATCTTTGCTTATGGTGGGCCCTTTGCCCGTGCCCTCTCTTCAACTGCGAAGCTCCAAAAGAAACAGCAGGTAAAATGTGTGGGAGTGGCAGTACTTGACACAGGGAGAGAGATTTAGATGAACGGCTTGCCTGCTTTTCTCAGACCGTCAGTAAGAGTTACTGCTTGCTGCCCTGACTGGTGTGGCTCAGTTGGGCGCCATCCCACAAAATGAAAAGTCACTGGTTCGATTCCCGTTCAGGGCACGTGCCTGGGCTATGGCCGGGTCCCTGGGTGTGAATGTATGAGAGGCAACTGATGGATGTTTCTCTCCCTCTCTTTCTCCTTCCCTTCCCCTCTCTCTAAAAATAAACAAAATCTTCAAAAAAATAAAGAACTACTACTTGCCAACCTCTTTTCAGAACAAGGGCTCTCATGGGTTCTTATCCCCCTCAAAAAGCACCGTTAGTGCTCACTTACGAGATAGGTGCTCTGATCAGTCGAGGAAGGAAAAAGAACACTGAATGAGTAAAGAATAAATTAATAGGTATTTGCCGAATATTAAGTGCTTGGCACTGTGCTAGGTTTAGGTTGCAATATCAGTCAGCAAATATTTGAGTGCCAGAAACGACATGCCACAATCCCTAGCCTAAGACTGGGACAGATAAAATGCGTGTGCACGAGCCAGCCTGGGCGTTGGCAGGGTGGTCTCAGATGGTGCGAGGGTAATGCAGACGGGAAACAAAGGTGGAAGGGGCTGAGGACTTCGTCCTGGCCAGAGAGGGCAGGAGAGAGCTGTGCGGTGGCTCTGAGCTTTTGGACCTGTGTCGCCTCTCACACCGGATGTTGCAATTCGCCATTACTGTCCGGCAGTGAAATTCGCACAAAATACCTACTAAACCTAATTAAAGCATGTGTAAACATAGTGCTTGAAATATATGACAAAGAAAAATTAATTTATAATAAAATAACACGTATTTTGTTATGCAAGTTTGGCGGTGTGGCCCCCGCACCTTGTGCTGAAGGGAGCCGGTGCGAGAGCTCTGTGCAGATGGACTGAGAGCAGCCGCTACGCGTGCACTTGGGTACGCTGCACTGTATCGGTCGCCCCCTAGCACAGCGGCGGCGCCATTGGTCACACGGTTGTGTGTGTTTGTTTCAGGTAATAACAACTCTTCGTAAAAGTCTAAATAAAAGAAGGTACAGTCTTCTTTAAAATTACGTTTTCCTGGGTAGCATTCCTGCAAAACTCAGTGTGTGTTAAAACTGGGAAAGACTTCTAATTGCATGTAAGCAGAGCTAGGTTCTAGCTTCAGGTAGATATAAGCTGCCTTCTATTGCCTCACCGGGCCATCCACAGGCAGACTGTTGCTGAACCATGGGCGGTAAGCGGGAGCTTGGGAAAGGGCGATGGCAGCCCTTCCGAGGAGCAGGGGCTTGAGAAGGAGGGAGAGCAATCAGTTGGGAAGTGCAGAGGGCAGTATGGAGGACACCTCTCTCTTTTCCAGCCCCTGAGGCTGAAGGGGATGTGGGAGAAAACCCAGCACCCCGTTCAGGCAGCTTCAAGGGGAGGCACTGTAAGGTTGGAGCATTTGGGAAAGCCTTCCTAAAGGATGTGGTAGAATTTTCATCAAGCCAAGGGGAGCCCTTTTGGGTAAGAGGATGAACATCATTGATGGCATTAGGGTAGGGTCAGTCTCCAAATTAGGGGTTCTCTGTGCTTGTGAAGAGCAGGTTTGTGGAGGCAGGAGAGAGATGATGTGAGTTAGGGTAATCTGGCCGGCTGTAGAAGTGCAGACACCTCTGGAGGACAGGCAGACTGGCCATCGGCTCTGGCTGTCTCATCTGTGAAGGGTGAAGGGAGAGATTAGATCTGAAATTCTGACAAGAAATGGACCAGATGTTGGTGAATTAGGATTACCTGATGCTTCTTGTTTTTGTTGCCATTAACAAATGCAGAGCAATGCACGAGAGAAGGAGCAGGTCTGGAGCAGAGAACAATAATTTAGCCCTAAACCAGTTGGGTTGGACGCCTCTGGAAAGCAGGCCACAGCCAGTCTGAGGTGCCTCATAGCATAATATGCCGGCTCTCATTTCTTGTATGTCCACTTTGTTTGGTGCTATTGAAAATATCTATTTAAATTGTTTGACTTACTCTTTATAACAACCCAGTGGGTTTTTGGCTTAGGGTTTGAAAACTGATCAGGTGTTTAAAAACTAGGTCTTTAACTGTAACTGCATTTAAGTGCTGTATTCTGTACAGCTTGTCTTGGTGTGGGCTTTTGTTTTATATGTGGTTGGAATTCACTGTGCTCCCTAAATCGGAGCATTCATGTCTTCGAGCAGTTACAGAAAAATTTGTAGCCAGTATCTTTATAAATACAATATGTAATAAGTTTTCTCTGTTCTTCTGGTTGGATGAGTGTCAGACTCTCATTCTCTTTGCTGTGTCTCATTGCCTAGTTGATAAATTCAACTCCTTGTCTGTGTGCTCCATTCCCTGGTTACCCATGGAGAATTTCCTTAGGTCTGTCCTCTAGGTCACGAGTCCTTTCTTCAACAGCATCCGATCTGCTCTTTCACCTGCCCAGTGGGTTTTTCGTTTTTGTTGTTCATTTCCACGTGATCTGTGTGGTTCTTTTTCAAGTTGCCTGATTGTTTGGGGGAGTCTGTTCTTGGCTCATGTTTTTTATTCCCGCTTTTATTTTTTTTTTAAACATCTGTTGTTGTATATTTGGTCACTGTAATACTTTGGGGATCTGCTTCTGTTACTTATCGTTTCTCCCGAGTCTCAATCACGGTGGCTCCTTTCCTCGTGGGTTGTTAAATTTTGACTTTGCGCTGATTATTTCGATGACTTTAGTCCGTGAACACCTGAAAGGGCAGTTGCTTCCGTTGGGCACCCGAGGGCGCTGTCAGTTGACACCTGTAATTTCTCAGCTTGGAGCTTCCTGGACCCGGAGGCAGTGTTTTGTTTGGTGATGCCCCCAGATCACCTGTTCCACCACAGGGCACGGGTGGCGGGTCGTTGGAAGTGAACAAGTAATCCAGAGAAGTTGGCAAGGGAAAGTTCTGACAGTTAGGAAAAGGGCAGAGGAAGATGAGCCAGTAGTGACTGGAAATGGCCAGGGAAGTAGGTGGAAAACTAGAGTCATTTTTTTGTAAGTAAATGGGAGAGATTCAAGGAAAGGGTGAGCTATTTATTGCTTCTTCTGTGTTCTCTGTACTAATCTAGCTCTTCCCTACTTACCAATGCTTTTCTCGGCTCCTTCTCCAAAAGAAAAAAAACTGCTAGTAATAATCCCCTTAAGCCCTGAGAGCATAGTTGTTTGTACGTTTGTTTGTATATTCTGCTGAACGGTGACTGTTGAGGACAGAGACCTTCAGTTGTTCATGGTGACCTCGTATAATAAACATTTGAATTGCCTTAGTCCCACAGGTGCTTTTAAAAGGCATGCTTAAAAACACATTCCCAACTGTTCTTGTCCTCTGAAACCAACCTGAATTTAAATTCTTTGTTGGCAGGGAGACCTGGTGCGAAAACTGAAGGAAGATAAAGCTCCCCAAGCAGATGTAGACAAAGCAGTAGCTGAGCTCAAAGCCCGGAAGAGGGTTCTAGAAGCAAAGGTGAGTCGTGGGATTCTAAAATAGGGACACAAGTAGACATGGGATTGTTCATCTTTATCTAATCCCTTTGGGGAGAAAAACCTAGAAAAGTTCCTGAACAAGGACCATTTGCTTCATCTCTCCTTACCCAGGAAGCTTGCCCCGCCCTCTACCTGGCAGACTCCTTATCTTTTCAACAGGCAACTCAGAATGTCCCCTTTCTTTGAAGCCCTCCGGACCCCTGGCCTGCCCTCCCCCCAGACCCTCGAGTCTGGGTGCTTTCCCTGGAAGGCACAATGCTTGTTCTTCCCTACCAGTCTCCCATGCCTAGAAATCATGGTTTTGTGTTTACGTTTTTCTTCTCTTAACGAAAATGCCTATCCATTCGGTACCTGCCCCCAGAACTCTCCCGCAGGAGATCTCCCATCACCAAACTGAAGTAGTTTGGAGTTTTAATCACTGTTTTGCTATGGCGATCCACCAAAAATTTGTATCATCAGTACCTGCATCTAAGTAAGCTCAGTCTTGTCATCTTGAAAATGACCATACTTTCCTAAATAATTAAGGAAAGGTAACTTTTCTGTAACTCAAAAGTGGGGGAAAAACTCAAGATTTCTATTTTTTAAGGGTATCAAAATCTTGTCTGATAAATTTTATATTGAATTTTGCTGATCAGTAAACCAAATTCACACACATAAATTTACATTACTACTCGTTCTGTTTAAAAATCCCTACAGGAGCTGGCGTTGCAGCCCAAAGATGACATTGTAGACAGAGCGAAAATGGAAGACACCCTGAAGAGGAGGTTTTTCTATGATCAGGCATTTGCTATTTACGGAGGTAGGGGTTAGTGGTAGAAAGAACAGTTGTGTTTAGGGGCTTTAATATTTTCTTAAATCAAAAGCATGGATTACCTGTCCATACAAACTGTACGAGGTCACACAAAGCAGAGGGTAGGTATTTTGCTTTTGGTTAGAGTCAGGCATTTGATGTAAAGTCTGTTCTTATTTCCCTCTGCCCTGCTGTTGTTGAAGGCTGCTCTCTGCACGGGGGTCCAGGGAGCGATAGGGGGCTCAGGTATTGAGCACCGAAGTATGTCCACATACAGTTGACCCTTGGAAAACGTGGCTTTGAACTGTGCAGGTCCGCTTATGTGCAGACTCTTCCATAAATATTGTAAATGTATTCTCCTTATGACTTTCTTAATAACCTTTTCTCTAGCTTACTTTATTGTAAGGGTACAGTACCTAACACATATATAAAATATGTATCAATGGATTGTTTATGTTATCAGTAAGGCTTCTGGTCAGCAGGAAGATATTAGTAAAGTTTTGGGGGAGTCGAAAGTCCTGTGCAGGTTTCTCACTGCACCGTGGTTGGCACCCCTAACTTCCCATGTTGTTCCAGGGTCAGCTGCGCACTAGATAGCCTTCTTAAAGTGCAGTGGAGACTCCTGGGCAGCAGGGGGCCCTGTAACACAGGCCACAGGTACCGTGTACCTGCACTCAAGGGCAGTGAGAAACCGAAGTCCCTAAATCACAGGCAAGCATTTGTCATAGGTACAATATGCAGATAAATCACTACATTTTTCTGAATGCTATATGAAGCTATGTAGGCAAATATAATTCACTGATTTAATGTAGGACAGTGCTGTTCATAGTCAACAGAGATCATTTCAACAGTATTAGACTTTTGGTTCTTCGTTGCTGAAACTTGATTCTGTTTGGCTAGGAGGATCTCTAAATGTTTAACTTGGTGAGGTTTAAAGAGTGGGTCAGATACCCAGGAATAAATCAGTGAATCGAGCGCTAACATTATTACTAGTATCAGCTGATGCAAGAAATTATTTTCTGATTTCTGTGGCAGAAAACTATAATATGTTTTTTGTTCTTTTCTTGCCTATGGAGGAACTTCTTTTGCCTGAAGGTTTTTTGTTGTTTTTGTTTGCTAACCCTACGTGGAAGTCTTCATTTGGACGTGGTAAACACAGTTCGAGCTTTTTAATTTGCCGCTGCCATCCAGTGGAGACAAGTCTCTTCGGTACTGAGGGATTTGAATTGTCGACTTTAGCACGTTTTTAGGGAGTATGTGAAGTCTTAACAGTGTCAGTTCCTCGTGTCCCCTTGCCTTCATTTGTTCCAAGTGACAAGATGAAGTACATGTTTCTGTCATTCACCTTCTGCAGGTGTCAGTGGTCTGTATGACTTCGGGCCGGTTGGGTGTGCTTTGAAGAACAACATAATTCAGACCTGGAGGCAGCACTTTATCCAGGAGGAGCAGATCCTGGAAGTCGACTGCACCATGCTCACCCCTGAGCCAGTCTTAAAGTAAGGGTTCTCGTTTGAGGGCTGAAATTCCCTAATGTACGTATTTAAGGGACTTTTTCTGATTGTAGAAAGCTGCCCATGTTCTTTATGAAAATCAGAAAAGCAGGATGAAGCACACCTTCACCTACCGTGCACTGGTAGCTGTGTTGAAACTGCTGTAGCTGCCCCTCCCGTGCGTGCCTGTGCGCCTGTCAGTGTTGGTAGCCCGCCGCTTTCCCACATAGCACAGGCGACCAGCGACTTCTGTCGCTAGTGCTCCCGACATCTTTAGTGACAGTGTGGTGTTCTGTGTGTGGGTGTGTCATCGTGTATGAGCTAGTCGTCCGCATTATGGGCATTTCTGTGGTTTCTGATTTTTTACTGCATTGGAACGTCCTGGTAGGTGAATTTTTGTGTATATCCCTGATTTCTTCAGTATAAATACTTAGAAATTCTGGGCAGAGGTATGTATACATTTTTAAGCACATGCTACCATTTGTTATTGAGGTTTTAATGCAGAGATTTAAGTTATTCCTTCCAACATTGTTGAAAGCAGAGCAGGATGTTTTGAGTATAGAACTGAAAGAGGAATTCTTAGCATTTTTTACCTCATCACTTCATTTTTAACGTTGCCGGGGAAAGAGCAAATTTTTGCTGTTCACATCCTTTAGGCTCTCTCTTAATAATTTCAGCCAATGAAGACAAGATGATTTTCTGATGATAGGTCTAAAACAGGGGTGTCAAGTTCATTTTCACCGGGGGCCACCTCAGCCCTATGGTTGCCTTCAAAGGGCCGAATGTAATTTAGGACTGTAGAAATGTAACTATTCCTGAACAGTTAACGGAGAGCTCGGCGCTGCCGCCAGGTAGAAACAAGGTGCCGGGCCGGATAAAACAAGGTGCTGGGCCGTGTGGGCCTTGTGTTTGCCACCTGTGGTCTGAAAGATCAGAACCAGTTCTTCACTGCCTGCTCCACGAACAGGAGCTGCTTAGAGAGAATACCAGGTTTGAGTGCAGAGGACCAAGGTTTATTGCCTGTACCAAGGGCTGAGTGGACCCGGGCTAGTCACATTCACCGTGGCGTGGCCTTTGCTTGCATCACTTTAGCGGTAGGCGGTGGGATAGGCGTGAGTTGATTGTGCAGAGAAGCGTGGACTGTATGACAGCTTGTGAGAAGTCCGATTGATCTGTTGGCTGTCTCTTTTCCTACCGGGAGGGAGACCTTTCTCTGGTATATGTTACCAGCCACCATGGAGGCGTCATTAGGGATGTGGGAGCTTCCATCTCTCAGGTTCAAAGATACGAACTATGGATAAACATGTAGAAGGAGGTGTGTTATAGGCTAAACTCGGTGTGTTATTTGTATGGAAATGTTTTACCTTAGGACCTCTGGCCATGTAGACAAATTTGCTGACTTCATGGTGAAAGACGTGAAAAATGGAGAGTGTTTTCGCGCTGACCATCTGTTAAAAGGTATGGTTCTTCCCCTCAGACATATACCCTTCTGAGCAGGATTGATCAAAACAAAGTTAGCTTAAACCTTTCTCGATTTTTTTCTGTTGTTTTGGGGTGTGCATAACATGAAGGCTAAATTAAAGTACACAGGTCTTAAGTATACAGATCAGATCCCTTATTTTCAAAAATACGTGTACAGATCATTAGAAATCCTAAATCAACAAAAGAATGAAGACAATACCATGACTTTCCCTGTAAAATCAACCAAGGGATTCATATAAATTAGGAACATCACCCTTGGATTCATTCTTTTTCCCTGCCCAGCACTGAAACTCAAACATGCATTGCCTGCTCTTCCCCACTGATTGAATTTGACACGTACCATCATTGTTCTTGTAGCTCACCTACAGAAATTGATGTCTGATAAGAAGTGTTCTGCTGAGAAGAAATCAGAGATGGAAAGTGTCTTGGCTCAGGTGAGTTCTTGACAGATGTTATCACAGTACCTCAGGTAGCTGCTGTCTGTCTGCGGCGTTCAGTGGCTGCCGAGCTCCGCCGGGTGCCCGAGTGCCCGAGCTCCTGGCTGCAGTGGTAAAGAAGTCAGGTTTACCTTCTGTCCTTTGTAGCATCTCCTGTTGTGTCTTTATTTTCTTCTGTCTGCCTTTTGTGACTCACTTTCTATTTTAGCCCAAACCAACAAGTTCGGTTAGATAGGCATAAAATTTGTTCTCTCTTCGGAAACCAGTTTTCTGGGTTTGACAGCGAAAACCAGAGGAGGGACGGATGATGAATAGTGTTCAGTGTCGATGTGGAGACTGGGGGGGGCAGGTGTCTTTAGGAGCACTGTCTCATCAGCCATTTTGTCTGCTTCCGGTGGCACTGTTCCTGACTCCACGTCATTGTTCTTAGGGCCGATGACCCAGCCCCTGCTTTGCCAGCGCAGTTCTTACATTTCTGTTTAAGGTGACAAATTTAGGGAAGACGAGGGACCATAGAGATGACTAGTCCGACTTTGCCCAAGTGCGGGAATGCCCTCTGTATCAGAAGTAGTCCTTCCCCTTTGTGTGGGTCACAGACCACCTCCAGACAGGATGAAACTGCACGTCTTCGGCCCGGGAAGGTGCGCGTGCCCATGTGCGGCTGTTGCTGATTCTCAGCCAGTGAAGCCACTGAAGCAAGTGCGTTTCTCCGACACCGCTTGATTAGGAGGTCCCCCGCAGCGCACTTCTTAAATTTACTTCCTTGGGTGAAACAAACAAATAAACCCAGTAATGTGTTCATACGTATTTTCTTTACATTGGTATATAAATATGGGAGGCTGAATGTAGGGCTCCCCAACTCTGCTTTGTTCTCATGAGAATTTACTGGTTGGTTTTCCACTATTGCCCTAATTAATTTTTAATGAGCTGATTTTTTTCTGTGGTGTCTAGCTTTCCAGCATTAGCTGAGAGACTTTCTCCTTTCTCATTCAAACTGAAAATCTTCTTCATCTGGCAGTTATTTTGGGTCCTCGTGAAGTTTATTTCACCCCTTGCTTGAAGCTCGTTGCTGTACTGTTGTTACCCATGATTTAGAAAATCAGCTCTCGTATTTGACACCGTCATAGCCACACATTCATTTCTCATTTCCTTTCTTTTCCAAAGGCATGACCTTTATTATTATTGGAGAGAAGATGTGAGAAGCATGTCTAATGACCCCTGAATTACTGTTTTCCTGTTCAGAACGTTCGACTTACTGAGATTTTGTGTGGATGTCTTTGATTTTAACACTTTCATTTATTTCCAAGTAACTTGTCAGAAGCAGGAAATAATTAGTTGATTTGTTAAGTCGTATTTTATAGTTTGAGCACTGACTTCCTGTTTTATCTCGGATCCACGTTCTAGGAGACCAGTCTGGTTTTTTTTGATTTGCCATGCCAGATTATCTGTCTATCAGTGCTGTCAATGTGGTTTTCAGGGAGAAGACCATGGGAAATGGTCTAGTACGCAGGCAGGGGCCCTCTGGGTTCATGGCTGAAGGCTCTTCCGCTGCCTGAGCACATGACGGCGTTCTTGTACCTGTCAGTGCCTGTGACTCCTTCTCAGCTCAGGCAAGATGGTTTCTTTACCAGGCACTCATTGACCTTTTGTGGTCGGAAGAGCTTTCTTCTTGTTCTGTGGATTCAGCAGCTCAGAATTAGTGCTCTTGGTTCTCCTCTCCACCCATTTTTGCTGACCTGTCTCCGTATGCACCAGTTTTAAAAATCATTTTTAGCTTGTTGTTATGAAAGATTCGAAACACAAATTTTTATAGAAAGTAGTGTGATAGATACTTACGTGCCCTTCGCCTGTTTCAGGGTTACCACATTTTGTTGAATCTGTTCCCTACTCACTTTCCCACCTTTGTCCCCAAATTTTTGTGAAGCACATTTCAAACATCAGTTTTTTATATCGATAAACATTTCATTATGTTATCTCCAGAAGACAGAAATCTCAGAAAATGAACCTCCCTGCTGTTGTTTTGGTAAATATTAATAATTTGTAATATTATCACATATTTAGTCACTGTTCACATTTTCCTGATTGTCTTAAATGTTACTGGGATTTGTTTAAATTAGGATTCAGATAAAGTCCATATTTTGTGGTTGCCCGATATTTCTCAAATCTCTCTCAATCTGTAGGTTCTTCTTATCTTTTTTCCT
Source organism: Macrotus californicus (assembly GCA_007922815.1). Taxonomy (NCBI): domain Eukaryota; kingdom Metazoa; phylum Chordata; class Mammalia; order Chiroptera; family Phyllostomidae; genus Macrotus; species Macrotus californicus. The sequence goes on along the minus strand of VMDR010000290.1, from coordinate 231,248 downwards.
TATGTTTTCATTTAAAAATTTTTTTAAGTAGAGACATTTCATCTTTTAGTGATTCCTACTGTCTGGATCTGGCTGACTGCATTATTTTATTGATGTTTTTATGTTTCTTTGTTTCCACATTTCTTGTAATTTGGCAGTTGGGTCTTGAGACTCAATCAGATATTTTTGGTAAGATGCTTAATAAGCGGGAATTCTGTTGGTCATTGGTTCTAGATCTTCTAAGTGGATCGAGTAGGAAATTTTTAAGATGGATACCGAAAGTCCTAGTTCTCAGCAACACCAGAGTAATTATTCACATGCTTTGTCTCATACTATACACATTAATATTCTCAGAATAACAGTATCAACACTGCCATCAACAGTATGAATTTTGAAACTAGTTAACAATTTTTTTGTTCTTTATTTGCTTAGGGATATACCAGTAATGTGAAGTCTAATAACTTTTTGAGATCATGTGGAACCATTCTCTCTGAGTAGTTCATTCACTAGCTGGATATGCAGTTAGCCCATTGCTTTGTTTTAGTTTGAGTTTTTAGAGTTTTATTTTTTGAAATTTAAGTTTATTTTATAATTATGGCAAAAAAATGTTTTAGTTCCAAAGTTAAACCTTCAAAACAATGTATGTTCAATAGATCTAGTGTCTTTTTCTCTTCCTTCCACCATATTCCCTTTCTACCCCATAGGTAGCCAGTTTTTACCTTGAAGATAATAAACTTTGATTTATTTTTCACAACATATAAACAAAGACATACGGATATTGTGTGACGCCCTTTCTAGGCAAATGGCAGCACTCCATATGTACTTTCCTCCAACCCGCTTTCTTTCAATACAACAAGATCCCGGAGATCGCTACAGAGTAGAACCTAGAGCACCACCTCCTTCCCGATGGACACGCTCTTTCCCGTCTTTGCCCTTACAAGCAGTTCTGGAATAAGTGGCCTGTTCTTGTATGTTCTTGCTGCTGTGTCTCTGGGATGGATTCCCCAAATGGGATTTGCTTGGTCAGAAGGTACCTGCAAATATAATTTTGCTAAAAATTGCCCAATTTTCCTTCATGGGGTCTTGATTCCTGTGTGTATCCTTGGAATCTTTTCTTCCTGACTTCTTTATTAATTATGTCTTCTGTTGAAGAGCACTATACATTCTTTAATTTCCCAGAAGACAGGTGTTCCACAAGCTCTTTGGCTTGTCCTCAAGTAGGGAGACCCACTCATGTTTCTGGTGTTCATATCTTGATGTGGCGTTCACATCATACGCTTTCCTTACTGATCCCGTCTCCTGGATGATGCTGTGAATAGGGAATTTAGTGCATTTCCCCTAGAACTCTATAGAAATAGAGCTAGAGGGCTTAATTTTTTTTTCATTGTTGATTCACATTTGGGACATGGGGTTAATGTGAGTAGGCTGCCTGTCTGTGCAGTGGAAATGTCCATCAGATTGTGAGGGGAGAAAATATAAGTTGCTGTAGTCACCTTTTATTGAGTCAGTACGGTGTGCCAGGCCCTGTCCTAAGAACTTTATATTTTATTTGATCTTCATAGAAACCCCTGAGAGTGAGGTAGATCTGCCCCCCAGCCCACCCCATTTAGCATATAAGCAAACTGAGGCTCAGAGGTTAGGGAAGAGCTCAGTCTTGAGTCACACACCCAGAAGTGGTAGGGTTGGGCAGTTTAACCCTGGTTTTTCTGATTCCAAAGTCAATTCTTACGGCCATAAGTTGATTTATCTAATTATTTTATTTCTATTACGAGATTTTTTTTACATTTCAAATATTCTTTACTATTAAATGGTTTGTCGCAGTCATTTGAAATTCTTCGGTTGGAGGCCATGTATGATTCTGGAGGTTTGGCATCGGTCATCAGTGGATAAAACACACAGCAAACCAGACAGTGCAGCCGTGAATTAAGACACAGCTTCTGCCTTCGAGGAGCTTCATCTGGCGGGAGAGGAAAGCGATGTGCACATCCGAAGAGTAGACAGGGCTGTGTGCCTGACTTAAAGTGCACAGAGTTTTAAAGTTCAGCTTTAAAGACTTAGTTACATGATTTCAGGTTCTTGCCAACCAGTGTCTATTGCAATCGAACAAGAAGTATTTGCCACATCTTTGTGAAGTGGCGAATATGTGAGTTTTAGGCCATTCCCAGAAGGACACTTCATTTCTCTGTTGAAACTGGCTGTGGTTTCAGTGTGGATGTCTGGGAGGTGGGGCTGATTCCTATGCTCTTATTCTGGGTGAGTCTCAGTGATGGGCAGGGCCTGATGTGTGATGCTTTATCTTGTGCCTCATGTTTCTTGGCGTTTTACACTCATCATTTTCTTGACTTATTCTTTAGCTCGATAACTATGGACAGCAAGAACTTGGGGATCTTTTTGTGAATTACAATGTCAAGTCCCCCATTACTGGAAATGACCTCTCCCCTCCAGTGTCTTTTAACTTAATGTTCAAGACCTTCATTGGGCCTGGAGGAAACATGCCTGGGTATGTATCACTCACTGTTTATGTAACAAAGTTATTAAAATCGCTTGTCATAAAAGTTAAATGTCAATGTCAGCCAAGAAGGAAAAATTTTGAAAAGTAATATATAGAAAGTACCAATGAATATATGAAGGAGAAATTATGACAGACATACTGTTAAATTTTATTTCTTCTGATTCTTTCTGAATATAATTTTTTAGTGTGTATGTTGATTTTTTTGCCATAGAATAAACATAAAGGTCTGTGATCATCATATCTTGTAGTTCAGGAAAGATGTTGAAGAATGATTTGAAGGTCATCGAACTTACTGCAGGAGGAGACTGGGACCATTTAGTCTAACTCGGCGCTGTCTGCAGTGACGGAAACGTTCCGTCATCTGTGCTGTCCAGTGTGGCAGCCGTGTGGGTCTGTTGAGCACTTGAATTAGGCTTGTGTCTCTGAGGAATGGAACTTTAAAATTAATTTATTTTAATTTAATGTTTTAATCCTTACTGGATGACATGCCTCTTGATTTTAGAGAGAGGGAAAGATCATGCACCCTGACCGGCTACTGAACCCGCAACCTTTCAGATGACAGGGTGACACTCCAATCAACTGAGTCACACTAGCCAGGGCACATTTATTTAATTTTTATCTATTTAAATAGACATCACTAGTGGCCTACCACATTGGACAGCACACGTTTAGTTTGTTCATTGAAAAGACGTGATTTTCACAGAGGAAAGAACACCTGACTGGTTTACCATGTGGCCCAGAACTAGATGCTGTTTCCAGACTCCTTGTCAGTCGTGACCAAGCTCAGCCAGTTTTCCCTGGCATAGCTCCGGAGATCTTTTCTTATGGTCCCGTTTCAGGGTAAGAGAGGGCAGGTTTTTGTAAGATGAAGCTAAATAGAAAGTGTTTCCTGGGGCAGAAACTACAGAATAATAAAAATTAATTGTGACAGAGTGTGTTACTAGAATTTCTTTAATAGGACATAGGGTTGGTTTGGGGTGCTCTGTGGAAGGAGGCCAATGGTAAGTCTTTCGTTTTGGCCACACACAGAGAGTCATAAACCAGGCCGTGTCCTCTGATCCACTGTCCCACTCCCAGGACTTTGAGAGAGTAATTCCAAAGGAAAGGAAGCTCTATGTGTCAGGGACATATAAATTAAAAGTAGAAATAACTTCTTTATCCTATAATTTGGGAGTGTTTAACTAAATTATAGCAAAGTAGAACATTTTAGTAGAATACTCTGCAGCTGTTAAATATGAGAAATTTTTAGTTACTTGAAAAATGAAAAGTATAAAATAAATGAGAGAATACATAACCTTTACATTTTACTTGCAAATGTGGATACCAACTGTAGCTGTACTTACACGTGGGTGAAATCTGGAAAGGAGCCCAGAAACCAGAAGAATGGGGTGTGTAGAGTGAGGAGAGGGTAAAATTTTGTTTTTTCTTTGTTTTAAAGTTGTTTTTATGAGACATTTATCACGAAGTAGGCTGTTGGAACCGCTTTCCAAGTCGCTGTTTTGCACAGAATATTTTCTGTGAAATTCAGCACAGGGGCAGTGGCTCTAATGGTATATTTGTTTGGCTCTATCTTTAAAATGTGGAGAAATGTTAGAAGCCGCTGGCTGAAAACGTAAAATACCGTGAAGAAGAACATGGCGTGAAGACCCTCGACGGTTTCCTGGCTCGGCGTGGTGCTCGTGGTGCGCGAGCCCCAGTGTCCGGCGGCCTCCCCACGCTGGTCTCTCTTCAGTCCCCGGTTCCACTGCAGCATGTGGGTCAGCAGGGTGTGCTGAGGCATGGGCCGATTTTCAGTTTCATGAAATTGTCCTCTGCCTCCGTGTAAGTGACTAGTCAGGAAGAACATCTGAATCTGTTTTAGGGACGTTACAAGAGAGCGATAAAATGCTAATAAAATGACATTTCTAACTGGAGCATTGCCACACCAGTTACCCGGTACGCTCTCTGACACTTGCTTGAGAACCTGTGCCACCACGGAAGCCGTCTTCCCGAGTCTGTTTCAGGGCTCGTGCAGCCTTGTGTGAAAGTAGTATGTTAGGGCTTGCAGGACTTGCATCTAGAGCTTCAGATTTGCTGGGAAACATAACTGCCTCACTCAGTGGTTGATTTAAACCCGTAGGTACTTGAGACCGGAAACTGCACAGGGGATCTTCCTCAATTTCAAGCGGCTCTTGGAGTTCAACCAGGGGAAGTTGCCGTTCGCGGCTGCACAGATCGGAAACTCTTTCAGGAACGAGATCTCCCCGCGGTCCGGGCTGATCAGAGTCAGGTACTGCCCGCGCTGCGCCTTGGGTGGGAGTGGTGAGTGGCCTCGGCATTGGATTGGGCGTGAAGACTTGCCACTTTGGGACAATTCTCCTTCATTCTTACACGATTATGTCATTGCTTTTGTCGAACAAAAACCACGTGTTTCACGTTTGTGTTTTCAAACGTGATCTCTGGGGGGACGGGAACTTCTTAGGGAAACCAAAGTGAATGTGAAGGGGAAGAAGGGTGGAGAGGAGTGTGAGCTTCCTCCCTCTCCAGATGACCTTGCCCTTCACTCCCCATGCATTTTGGGGGTGTCAGGACCTTATCTAACTGAGGTGTTTTCTGGCAGTGGCGATGAGTGTAGGTGCAGGGTGAGGTGGGGACAGGGTGACGGCTGTGACACGAAGCTCAGTCCAGGACAGCGTTGCTGGAGCTGGGGTGAGGGTCTCAGTCACCAGTTGGTGTTCCTCCAGATGTTTGTGGGGGCGGGGGGGAGCTAGCGAGCTTACCCCTCTCCACTGATGTTCAGACATCCAGTGGCCTCTGATCCAGGGACTGTCTTCCATCAGGTGGATCCAGGAGTATGTGGGAAGGCGCACAGGCGCTGCTAGTTACGTTTCTCTTTAGAAACTTATTACAACTTACCTGCTCACGATCGGAGCTTTTCATGATTTCCGTATATTTTCTTACTGATGTCATGCCTTAGGTCAGTGAATTCCATATAGAAAAATAGGACAGGTAGGTAAACTTAACTTTCTTTCTAACTTGCTCACGGGCTCCAGAAGTATTTTCGGCAGTTTCGCCGCCCCACCCATTTCCGCTCTTCTTTCCTTACCTGCTGTAATTACAGACTTGAGTCTCGGCCTCCGCCAGCCACCACCCACTGTGCATCAAAGCTCCCCAGCCATCTGCCTGCTCGCGTGCATGCCCGCGACTCCCTGTGAGGAAGTGGGCCTGTGTGCTGCTGGCACTCATCCTCAGGCCCCGAATCCTGCAGCCTGTGGTCTAGAAAGGGGGGACCATGGAGGAAAGAGCCTGCAAATCCTAGAAAAATGGGGCGGGGGGACCCCTCTGGGCCTTCAGGCAGGAAGAGGAGGCAGTCCAAAACTCAAACCAGGTGGTATGGCAATGAAAAACTTGTCAGATTTGAGTCAGTTTTAAACATTTCCCAACATTTGGGTTTTTGGGGTATCTTTTTTCTTTGGCTTCCCCATTAGTGTTTGCAGGGCTGCTTTCAAAATACTGAGGAAGCTGTGTAAGACCGACCTTGTCTAAAGCCAGCGTTTTGGAGAGGACTTAAGCGTAGCTATTGGAATACCAGGGGCACCACGCTGTAAAGTATACATGATTGCCTAGCCACTATGCTGCACATCTGAAACTAATATAGAATAATATTTAATGTACATTGTAATTGAAATTTTTAAAAAATGTGCCCTGGCTGGTATGGCACAACAGATTGGGCGCCGGCCTGCAAACCAGCAATCAGGCCATGGCCTGGGCCGTGACCCAGGTCTCCAGTTGCGGATGTGAGAGAAGTGACGTATCAATGTTTCTCTCTCTTTCGCCCTCCCTTCTCCTCTCTCTCAAAATAAATAAAATCTTAAAAAAAAAATAAGCCGTAAAGGGCTGTGAAGTGAGGCAGAACCTGAGCCTGCGGAATAAAAAGAGGCACACACTGGGAAAACCAGCTCAGGACTGAGGAGCATCCAGGTGTTACATGATGGCGGCCCTGGGGCCCTTGCACCTCACAGCATCCTGTGCAGGCTCCGGCCTGTTCTTTGTTCCATGCCTCTGCAGGGTCCCGACTAGAAGCGTGCGCATTCTTCCATGGGTCAGTGTCCCCAGAGTTTTTGCTATTGGGCCAGGGTTTGCTTAGTGTACCATTTCTTCCTGAGGACATTGTTAACAGGTGACTGGTGTTTGTGTAGCGTTGATTCCTTTTGTTTTGCTTGGGAGTATTAGATTGTTCACATGAAATTTTTAAGATTTGAGCTTTGATTGGCTAGTTCTGTCTTCTGGGCCTTGTTAAATGGCAGAAATTCTAAAGATCTAGTTGGCTTTACTGAACAGTTCATGAACCAAGTAGCATCCCAGCTAGCAAATCGAAAGAAGCTACACCGGACTGTACAGAAGGGAAGTTTTTTAAAGCCAGAAAGGGGGAGGTAAAAGGAAATTATTAGGAAAGAATGCATTGTCTTGGGCAAGGCCGCCCTCCAAAGGGGAGTGGAGGGGGCCTACTCTTTGTCCCCTTGGTAGTGCCGGCTGGGAAGTTCCAGGCTGGCTGGCTGAAGGTCACATTTCTGTGAGAGGTGAAAACTATAGTTAGGTTACGTGTTAAGTCTTGGTTTGCTGACGTGGGGCTTCGCACCAGCGACTCCATTTTGGGCCTGTTGCTTCTTTTTAACAGCCTGTATGAATTTTAGTTTCTATAGTCGCAGGCACAGTCTCCGAACCCAGAGACGAGAGTTAGCAGGTAAGGTCAGTGTTAGTGAGACTCCCGCCTCCTGTCCCTGAGCTGGGACGACTCGACAGAACAGACTCGGAGACTCTGGCAGCAGGTCGTTGGGGGAATCTGGGCAAGGCTCTGACCCCGATCTGCCCGCGTCCCTGGTGCTCCGATGCCGCCAGCCAGCCCCGGTGCACGCTCTGTGAGGACAGACGGTGCTGCTCTGTCCTCACACCGCTGTGCACGCAGACGACATAGGCACTGCAGGACCACGGAGAGACACCATTGAAAAAATGAAGCTTAGAGATTGAAGCCTCTGAAGTGCATTCCATGTATTTTTAGACCCATTTAAGCAATTTTTCATTACTTCTAAAATATCTGAGATGACCATGAACGTGCACTGGTAAATGTGCGTTTTACAGAAGAAAGACTTGATTTTACTCATGAATTAATGTAAAATACTCTTCCCTCCAATAGCTGCTAGATTGCCTGTCAGAGCATCTCTCTGGGAAACCATTACACTGTGCATATTTATTTCACCATCATGCAGTTAGCTGATGGTGGCTTGTTCCACCAGCCCATGCCTTGTCATCTGCCGTGAATGATGCTTTGTGTGAGAATCTGTCACACTAAAGGAGCCAGCTGTGCGGTGCCATTACCAGTCATTTACTTGTTCAGAGCAATCAAAAGGGAAAAGTCAAACTACTGTAAAAGCTGTTTCAATTCACTATTAATTTCCCATTCTTTGAAAAGTAAATATTGGGAGCTGCATTTAGTGTGTATTTATCAGACTTGCTAATGCTTTAAGCAGAACTGTTTTATTTAGAAATCACTTCTGTATTTCATTTCTTTTAGTGCCTGATATTTGCTTAAGTTTTCCTGATTTTAAAAACTTACCGATCTGTTCTTTGAAAATTGTTTTTCATCAAAAGTAATCATCTTTTGTGGTTGTGGTTAGTGTCAAAAGTAGACAGGAAGTACTTAAAGTCATAAAAACAAGATTATGTTTGGGACCAGTGCAAGCGGGAAGGAGACCTCAGCACAGAGCAGGGCTCGAGTCTGAATACGGCACCCCCAAGGTCACCCACCCATGGGGGATACGGTCCAGACCCTGGTGGATAGCACCGAGCCCTAGGGTCTCGGTGCCTTTTCTGTGTGTGTACACGTATCTGTAATGAGTGTAATTTGTGGCGCAGGCAAACTAAGAAGTTCACAGCAATAATGAATAATGAACTAGAACAGTTATAACCATGCATCGTAATAAATACGTGAACGTGGTTCCTCTCTCAAATGCCTCTCAGTACTGTGCTCACCCTCCCCTGTGATGGCGTGAGACGGTGAAATGCCTGTGTGACAAGATGAGTGAGCGAATGACAGAGGCATCGTAATGGGACGTTAGGCTACTGCTGTGGGGGTGACCTGGACTCGAGCGCTGCACCACCGTGACAGTCGATGACGTGACCAGGAGGCCACCACGTGGCTGGTGCAGCCACATTGGACGGAGGCGTGGTTCACAGGCCAGGCAGGACAGGGCGGGAAGGTGTGCGGTTTCATTGAGCTGCTCAGAATGGCGCACAGCATCAAACTGATGAGTTATTTATTTCTGGAATTTTCCATTTAATATTTTCAGACCACGGTTGACTGAGGGTAACCAAAACCTCGGAAAGCAGAACCGTGGATAAGGGGGCACCACTGTACAGCGTGGGCAAGTGGGGCTTTGTAACCCAGGAGCAGGGTGGGGGTCAATGGACGGGGAATTCCAAGAGGGAACAGCAGGGGCACGGGGGATTCTGGCTAAACTGGTCTGACCTAACAGGATTCTTTCTGCAGACGGGCCGGGTAACCAGCCATCACCTAGCGGGTGGAGGAGGGACAAACTGCCTTAGCAGGCCTCTTGCTCAGGCTGCGCAGGTGGGCCAGAGAGAAGGTTCAAGAGACTGCCTGAGGTTTGGACAAGTAAAGAGTCTCCGTCCTAGACAGGAAGAATTAATATTTGAGAGAAGTTGGATCGTATTTATTCATTTAAAACACTATCTCAGCGAATAGTCAAGTTTTCGTTAGTGGGGTTAAAATTAACAACCACCCAGACAAACCTTGTCCAGCCTCTTTCTTAGGCAGACGGTTTTCCGTGTCATGGTAAGATATTCCTGTGGTGTGAAGGCCTATATCGTTGTGGGCCGAAGTCGAAGATAGGGCTGTGTTCATTGTTTTCATGGTGAAGCATGCGACTTCTGGCCCTTCTGTTTCTGCTTTCAGAGAATTCACAATGGCAGAAATCGAGCACTTCGTAGACCCCAGCGAGAAGGAGCATCCCAAGTTCCAGACCGTGGCAGACCTGCACCTTTGTTTGTATTCAGCCAAAGCCCAGGTCAGCGGGCAGTCTGCTCGGAAAATGCGCCTAGGGGATGCCGTTGAACAGGTGAGAGTCCATAGGTAACTTAATTTAGGTTGTGCCTATTCCGGGTTTAGCAACTTCTGTGAACTGGATGACAAGATACTTTATTGTAGCTGTCATTTTATTACTTGTTTTTATACACTGTTGTTACAGTGGCAGGAAATTACCTGAACATGGCCACCTGTGGGCCATCGGGGTTAACGTGACAAAATGTCTAGGGGCCCCTGGGGAAGGAGACCTTGGTTTGAGCTGTGCTTTAGCAGCCCGACTTGTAACCAGACGAACTGCTTTTGGGGGAACATTTGACTCAGAGAGCAAGCCCCCTGGATCTTAAACTCTTCTGTTACAGACAGCAGTCGGGAGAGAGTCTTACATATAACAGAACTTCTCTAGTTGTTTGCCTCGAGAAATGCCTGCATGAAAACTTCCCTCACAGCAGCAGCCTAATTGCCCCGGGAACAGTGAGCTTCTGTCCCTGGAAATATCCAAGTAGAGGCTGGGTGTAGCTTGTTGTCCACTTTGCAGGGGGCCGGATGATTTCTAAGACCCTTCCAGTACTGAAATAGGAAGATTACATACGCTATATGGAGTTCACATGTTGCAGGGGATGAGAATACATTAAATCCCCTCAACACGTCTTTCTTACTTTTGTTCATTCAGAAGGAACGTATTTCCTTCTGATCCTATTCCCGTCATTCCTTAGGATATTATGGTGAATGTCATTTTTAGTATCGTAGATTTAGAAGGTATAAGGCATTAGGCTAACTTTTTGTTGACCCAGTGAGTATGGTAGAGTAACTTCATTTTGAATAACTCCGTTATTACCAGCTTGTTAACTCAACATTAACCCCTGTAAGAAGAGCCAAGATCACCTGCTGGGTTGGAGATTATCCTGAAAGCTGGATCAGTTAGCTCACCGTGTGTTTCAAGTGCTTTTCCGATTCTGACTAACTCAGTGGAAGATGATGCCTTGGCCTTCCGGAGAGTTGCTGTTTTTTCCTTTCTCTGTGCTTACCGGCATAGTTACTTCCTCGTTCACTCGTTTACCTCCAGGGTGTGATTAACAACTCAGTGTTGGGCTATTTCATTGGCCGCATCTACCTCTACCTCACGAAGGTGGGAGTGTCGCCAGACAAGCTCCGCTTCCGCCAGCACATGGAGAACGAGATGGCCCACTACGCCTGTGACTGTTGGGATGCTGAGTCCAAAACCTCCTACGTAAGTGCGGCGGGTGGCTCTCGGGGACTGGTCTCCCATTGCTCATCAGAGGCACGGGTGCCAAGGCTGCCTTCTGTGCGCTCTCTGTCAGAGTGGGAAAGAAAGAAGAGGCCTTGTCCTGAGTGCCAGGAAAAGCAGCTGCCCCTGCCCTCGTGTGAGGGGCTGCTCTGTGTCCTCGGGGCCCTCGATAGGCTTAGCTGTCTTGGTGGGGGGCACTGGTGTGCAGTCTGGGACGGCAGTGACAGTGGCAGTGTCCCTGAGTGCACTGAGGAGCAGCGGCCTCCCTCCTGACGAGGACCCCAGCAAACACTGTGAGTGTTTGTGGAGCCGGGTAAAGAAAGTCCTGGTGCTCTTAGGTTGGAGAGCTCTTTGGTGATGGAGACAGACGAGCCAGTTCGGACCTGTTGTTCAGGAAGGACCTTTTCTCAAGTTCTGTGCATTGAATAACTCAGAGAGGCCCTCCGGGTCACCTCTTCACTGAACCACCCCCCCCCCACCCCCCCAGCCATGGACATCTACTGAAACTTAGGGTGGAAAGGCGTTTGTGTGCGGAAGGTGCCTTCTGCACAGGTGGCCGTGGGGACAGAGCAGCACCCAGGCCCGGGTGAGAGCCTCTGGTGGCCTGTTTGGTCCTGCAGGGGCTTCGCTTCTCTGCCCTGTGGAGACTTCAGCCCTTGGTCCGTGTCCCACATGCCCCTGGTTTCACTTTTACTTTTTAAAGGGTCTTTCTTTTAAGATTAATTTTTTTAATTAAAAATAAAAATTAGTTATAAAAAAACTAGTCCTTTTGTAAAAACAAAGAACAAAAAATAATTCTGAAGAATACTATGTAGAAAGTGAAACTCACCATTATATGCCTTTCCCCAAAAGCATTTTCTGTTTCTTTTCTAGATCAGGTATTTTCTGTAGTAAGTATAGTAAATATTTTAGGCTTTGTGGATCTCTGTTGCCTGTCTTCTTGGTTGTTGTTGGGTTGGGCTTTTGTTTGTAGACCCTTTAACAATATAAAAACCGTACTTAGCCCCGGGGCCTGGGCTTGTCAGCCCTTGGTCCAGATGCTTGTCTGTGCATCGCATGGACACATACCTCTGTACGTGCGTGACGACAGGCACATGTCTGCGCATTGCACAGACGCCTCTGTACGTGCGTGGTAACATGCACATGCCTGCGCATTGCACAGACGCCTCTGTATGTGCGTGATGATGTGCACATGCCTGTGCATTGCACAGACACACATCTCTGTACGTGCGTGGTGACACGCGCATGTCCACAGCAGCAGTTCTTGATGTCATTTTAATTTGTTCTTTTTCCTTTGTGGAACCAGGGAAGAGTCTCTGTAACCTGCTAGGTTTTTCCTGTAACCTTATTTCTTCACAGGCCTGTTGGACATGTGTGCGCCAAAATGACAGTAGTCATTCTTTTTTAATGACATAGATGATGATGAACTTCTTTTCATGTTTTAGATTTTCTGGAGTTTCTTTTCTTTTCCAACTCAAACCAAGGTGACATTTTCTGGTTTGTGTGGAGAAAGCTTATCTCTTTTCTCTTTGTTCTATAACAGTTCCCTTTCTTAGTCCGCTCTCACTGCAAGTCCAGATTAAACCAGACAAGTATTCTTGCTGTCTCTGTTCAGATTCCGAGTCTGGCCTGGGTTACATTTCATCTGTTGTGTTTGTTTATCCATTCAGCATTTGTCATTGTTAAGGGCTGTGTATTATCTTATGTAATCTTCACCATTGTCCTACTCATAGGTATTATTTCTGAGGGAACCGAAGTGCTGAGAAGTTAAGGAATTTGCTGGAGACTACAGCTAGTGAGCGGTGGAGCTGGGATTCCAACCAGGGCTGGCAGACTCCGCCCCACACTCGTAGTTACCCTTGTGCTGCATTGCTGTAGTAATAACCCTTCCACATTCCTGCTCGTCCTTTCCTGAGTGCCGCATGAGCTGTGGCCAAGCCTTCGAGGACGAGGGGTCAGAAAATAATGGGCCTAGTAAGGCTTGGGGGTGTGAGGTACAGTGTGGTGACTGTAGTTAACAATTCTGTATTGCATATTTGAAAGTTGCTAAGAGAGGAAGTCTTAAAAGTTCTCATCACAAGAAAAATATTCTGTAACTATGTCTGGTGATGGATAGTGATGACTTAGGATGATCATTTTGCAGTATATACAAAGGTAAATCATTACATTGTATACCTGAAACTAATATAATCTTATATGTAAATTATTCCTAAATTTTAAAAAGTTAAAAAAAACTTAAATAACGATGTAGGCCTAGCATTGAGATTAGACTACAGTGTTTTGTGTAAGGTCATTGGGAGACTGGACTAAACAAAACCAGAAGCTCCTAAGCAACAGAGTCTAAAGGAGAGGGAGAACTCCATTCAAAACCAAGACTTTCTTTTAGTGTGCTTCATATTTAATTTTTTTTAATAAAAAATAGTTACTGATACAGTTAATGCTCCACCCTTCCCTCTTCCTTCTCAGAGGTAAGTGCGATCCCAAAGCTGTTTGCCATTCTCAGGCATGTTTTTGTGATGGCACCTTTTAGTACGCACACACGTTAATCCACGTCTTTGGTGAACGGTGACCACCACTGCCTGACGTCTCAGTGAGTGTCAGGTATCAGGTTGCATTCTTTGGGCCTTCGTTCTTTAACTCCAGGTTTGTTGTTGTTTTGTGTGGGGGTTTCTGAGCTTGTGAGTTCTGCGTTTGCTCTCTTTCTTCCAACATGTGGTACCGTGCCCTTGGAAAGCTCATGATACTTGAATTTTCCCTCTTTGGATCTAAGGCAAAAAATAAATATTCATGAAAACTAACTAGATACTTACTAAAGTAATAAGCCTCTTATCTCTTTTGTTCTTATTCAAATAGCAGATTCTAAAGGGCCTTTGAAAACAATTTAGATTGTGATTTCGGGACGTACCTTCGGTATTAACGGGAATGGAACCTGGCACCCACGCTGCTTTTCAGCTTCAATTCTGTGACACAAGCATTCCCCGCTCTTACCTGCATTTTTCTCTTTCTGGGTAGGAACAGCCGTCTGACGTGAGCTGTGAGAGCTGTGGACACTTCATCCAAAAACGCATGGTGGTTTCTGCTAGATTCATTTTAAACCCTGGTCACCAATTTGAAACAAATGAGTTTTTCCCTAGGTTCACAATTCACTTCCACAGTTAAATCCTAGAATTTGTTAGTTTCTCCCACAGCCCCAGCACGGCGAAAGAGTCTGTCCCAAGAGTAAGAAGGGTGCCATGTGCACGGGAGAGTTAGGGTCACAGGGTCGGCGCTGCCTGGTGCGGGAAACTTCCCCGTTCACACATTTGTACAGGCTGAGTGGGAGTCTGTGACTGAGCTGTCCTTGAGTTAGTCGGAGTTCGTTGTAATCTGCACACATCTGTGAGGATCCAGAGTGAGGAGTCACCATTCTCATCCGTTCTGTCTGCTCAGGGCTGGATTGAGATCGTCGGATGTGCTGACCGGTCCTGTTACGACCTTTCCTGTCATGCACGAGCCACCAAAGTCCCACTTGTAGCTGAGAAGCCGCTGAAAGAGCCCATATCCTTTCTAATGACTTCTCCACTCGGGACCAGAGTGTAAACATCTTAGAATTAGATAAGTCCAGGGCCATCCCTTGTTCTGTGAGATCCGCTTTGGGGTGAGACGTACCTAAACCTATGAGTTCACCCATCTTGCCGCTCCTTCCCCTTCTCTCTACTCGAAATCTCTGATGTGCCCACTTGGTGTTTGGTCCTTAAAAGAAATATTTTCAGAAAAATGCTCTAAGTGTCTCTCAGGGTGTGGGCTAGCTTTTCTCAGCCATTTCCAAAATGCATTTACCCACACCTGCACCTGCCTGCATACTCGTTACGTAAAGAGTGCCTGGTGAATACTTGCATTTTTAAAAGATGAGTACCGTTTTATGGAGGACAAAAAAAGCGCCTCCACTCACTTGTCGTGTTCATCAGCACAGTAGCAATGTCCGTCCTTTACCAGACAGGGAGCTGCTCTTAGGACTAGGCCAGTGGTGTTGGGTATTTTAGAAATGATACGTTATTATCAGAACTTACTATGGTATATTGCTGATTAGGTAACATCCCTTTGTCTCACTGTAACTTTGAAAAAAATCTCTGTTGTTGGTGTTTACTTATGTTGAATGATGTGTGTTTCTCAAGAGCGTTTCCCAGAATGCTGAGGCAGTTCTGTGTTTCGGATTCCTTGACTGCTTCATACAGAACCATCAACGTCGTTCAGTTTGAGCCCAACAAGGGGACAGTAGGCAAGGCGTATAAGAAGGACGCGAAGCTGGTGATGGAGCACCTTGCCGCGTGTGACGAGTGCTACATTACAGAGATGGAGAAGCTCCTGAATGAAAAAGGGTAAGGTTTAAGATGTGGGCTCGTACAGGGGTTCCAGGCAGGTCCGTCCCCTCTGCCAGCTTCTGAGAACTGGGGTGAGATGAGTGTCTTCAGAAATTCTTTGCAGCTTAGCACTCTCTTGGCTGCAGCTGCAGGCCTGGGTTTGCAGAGATGTAGGTATTGGTGCCGGAAGCAGGTTTGAAATGGACTGTAAAGATCATTTTTCTTTCCTGATGACTTTCTTAGAGACAGAGACTTGTCCAAGGTAGTGACTCAGGAAGGATGAGAAACTATCTGTCTTCAAGTCAGTGCTCTTTTTGAGCTCTGGAGTAGCCTCTCTGATTGTTTTAAGCATAAATATATAAATAGTACAGAAGAACCTTTAAAGGAATACAACAAAATTCAGCACTAAATAGTGTAAAATTTACTGTGTCTGGCAAACAAAAATTTTTAGACATGTGAAACTGTGACCCATAATGAGGAAAAGTGTCGATCCAAAGAAACACCCAGAAATGACAAACAAATGGAATAAATACAAATACATCAGGATATTAAAACAGTTATTGTAAGTATTCGGTATGCTCAAAGTTGCAAGGGAAAGCATGAGCATGTGAGGCGAGAGATGGAATATGTATAAAAAAAGAACTGATGGAAGGAACATCAAGGGGCAGTATCCCAAATGGAAACTCACTGAATGGCACTAACAAGATATTTAATATTGCAGAAGAAAATTACTGAACTTAATGTAGCAATAGGAACTATTTAAAGTGAGGCATGATTCTTGGGACAATGTGAGGCACTCTGACATGTAATTGTGAGTCAGAGGGAGAGGATATAGAGCAAAAATATCTGAAGATGCATCAGTAGCTGAAAATTTTCCAAATTTGACGCAAAGTGTAAACCCAGAGATTCAGGAAGGTCAGCCCCAAGCAGAATAAACAAAGAAACCACATAAAGGCACATCAGACTCAAATTGCTGGAAACCAATAATGAATAGAAAACTCTTCCCTTGTGGCCAGGGGAGAAAAGGCTCATTACATTAAAAGGAGCGAAGAGAAGAATGATTACAGAGTTCTGCTAAAAAACTGGGCAAACTGCTGTGTAGTAGACAATTTTTAAAGTGATTACAGACAGAAGTCCTGGACCCAGCAAAAACACCCTTCAAAAGTGAAGAGAAAAAGCTTTCAGGCAAACAAAAGCTCAGTGCATTGCTAGCAGGCCTACGCTGCAAGGAGTGTTAAAGGGCATTCTTGAAGCAGAAGTGTGGAAATTTAGATCTACCCGAAGAAATCAAGAGCTCTAGGAATGCTAAATATGTGGGTAGGTATAAATGACATTTTCGCTGATTTCTTTAAAATGACATCCTTTTCGTTAAAAGATAACGGACTGTTTAAAGCAAAAACAATAACAATGTATCGTGAAATTTATAACGTAGAAGTAAAATGTATGCCATCAATAACTCAAAGGACGGGAGCAAAGCATTGGGAACATGCCATTGTAAGGCATGTATGTTGTATGTGACGTGGCATATTATTTGAAGGTAGACTGTGATAAGTTCATAAAAGTACATGTAGTAAATGCTAGAGCGGTTACCTGGAAAAAACACATAAAAACCAAAGGGATGTAACTAATAGGCCAGTAAAGGAGATAAAATAGAATAATAAAAAATACTGCAGAAAAAGACAGAAGAGGAAAAATGAACAAAGAACAGATGGAACAGATACAAAGTAACTCATGAGATGGTAGGTTTGAACTCTACAGTATCGGTCATTATGCTAAACATACGACCTAAACCAATGGTTTTAACCGGTGTGATGCGAGAATTGTGAAGGCATGCAGTGCCTGAGTATTCAGTCAGGGGCACTGACCTCCTTTCCCTTGGACTGTCAGATTGAAAAGTGACAGCAGCCAGCATAACAGTAGCCGTCCGGTCAGGTGTGAATACTGTGCCTTGCACCATAAATGTGTAGGTCATATAATAGAGTTGTGTCTTACTGGTCACATCACATAATGAGGGTATGTCTGATTGGTTATTCTTGGTATAGAAATCCTTATATACACGTGTAGGCATATGATTTTGTAAAAAGTCACTTTGGAGCAAAAAAGGTAGGTAATTTACTATTACTACTTTTTTGTAAATCAGTCAAATTATACCTATTTTTTTTCTCAGGTCGGCAAAAAATATATTTTTGGCGTGGTGCACAATTTTAGTAGTTTATGTGTGCCCTGAGATGAAGAACCTGAAAATTGCTGATGTAAAAACCTGAATGAACAGTCATCGTCAGACTTTAAAAACTTGGAGATCCAATTAAATTAAATGCTGTTTGCAGGAAACCTGTAATGGTAGTATACAATAAGTTTAAAAGTAAAAGAATCAAAAAATATTTCCATGCAAATATTAATCAAAAGGTGGATTGGCTTTATTAATATCAGACGAAGACCCAGACATCAGACCCAGGAAATTACCAGGGGCAGAGTTGCATTTCGTAAAGTAAAGGGTTCAGTTCGTCAGGAGGGCATATCACTTGTAACTGCAACCAAAAACAACCTCAAAATTGTAAAGCAAACTTGGCAGAACTGGAAAGAAAAATCGACAAGCCCACTATTAGAGTTGGAGGTTTCTTCACTCCTTTCTCAGTAATTGGTGAAACAAGTAGACAAAAAAAAATAATCGGAACTTAAGGGTCACTAGTAATCGACTTTAATGTCAGTTACAGAGTGTCTGACAACCAAAGCACACATTTTTTTAAATGCATTTGAACCATGTTTCATACTGTTTTTGTACAGCCCTCCAGCTAAGGGTGAGTTCTGCATTTCTAAAGCGTTACACGTTTTAAAAAAAAGAATGCCGGGGACCGCATGTGGCCGCAAACCCTGGAATCTTTTATGACTGGTTCCGTACAGAAAGTTTGCCAGCACCTGACCCAGACATCAGGCTCAGCGAAAGAAGCCATACCCAGAAGGCCTTGCGTGAAACTCCGGGAAAGACAGCCTGGTCTGTAGTGCTGCGAGCACGTCGGTGGTGAGCTGGGGCGTGGCTTGGAGAGCAGGGCCACGGGAACCCCGAAGCAATGGGACTGCGCATGCACGCACGCTTGTCACGAGAACCATCGCGAGTTGAATCCTTGTTGAGGGTGCAGATGCCCATTTCAGTGGGAAAATTTTACAGCACTTCTCGTCTCCCAGAATTCAACATCTATTTATGTGGGAACATCAAATCTTACTAAAATGCACATAGATCACTAGTTAGATATTATCCACAAATACAGTTTCCTTTTTTAATTCTCAAATAATGGCTACTTCCTTGTTCATTTCAGCTTTTTAATAACTACTACCTACTCTGTACTTAGACTGTGCTCTCAGAGAGGACCTACGTGCAACTGTTCATGTAGTGGAATCTTTAATGCATGCACACACAAACCCCCGACAGAATGTACACATGGAGGAAATCAGTGAAAATCACGTGATGCATGGGTTTGTCACTGCTAGAAACCAGCAAGACCCAGCACAGCGGGTGGCAGCCATGCAGCCTCAAAGGCAAGCACGGGAGGGCGCTCTTCCCAGCACTATGCAGCTTGTGAGAAATCAAAATTGATCGTCCTGATGCGAGGAATTGCCTCAGAAGTGCTTTATAGATGTGAATTCTTCTGACCTGAAGCTGAATGGGTGTATCTCAGGACGTGAACATACTGCAGTCAGAGATTTGGGGGGAGTAATATTTTATATTGACATATCCAACAGACTCATTAAACTTTTGAGCTGATCTTCATCAACGTGAATGTCAAAGTTTATTTTGGAAATAGTGTGGGAGTTTTAAAGTTACTTTCTATAAGATGGTAAGCGGGTCATTTTTACATTTGTTGGGACAGTGAAGAGAACAGTGGTCTTGCCAGCAGACCCATTTCTGACGAGTTTATTCTAATTACCGTAAAACTGAATTTTTTTAAAAATTGTTTTTGAGTTTACCATGATCTCAAAACCAAAGGAATTAGTCATTAAGTCACTTACAGAATTTTATAAAACTAGTCATATATTCGGGTGCCTCCCAGAATACACTGTTTGGTGCCACTGTTAGAATAATACTTAATTTGGCATTTCTTATGAAATAATTTAAGTTCGACTTCAGCTGTTATATCTGGAGAGTTGATTAAGTTGTATTACACTGAAAATGAGAAGCAGTTTAGCAATCTGTAAAGCTCCTTTAGATTAAGGCACAGGATGCATGTTTTCATTAATATATAATGTGCTTTGTTTCTTCATAGGGAATTCACTATTGAAACTGAAGGCAAAACATTTCAGTTAACAAAAGACATGGTCAGTGTGAAGAGATTCCAGAAAACACTATATGGTAAATTTGTAAAAATAGTTAAGAAACAAACAAAAAAATATCATTATTTCTTAAAGTTTTTTTTTAACTTTTATAACAACAATTTTGCTGAAATTTTGAAGAGGAAAGATAAATTCTTAATGTCACTACCCTAATTTTGATGAATATGTTTAATGCATTATCTTGGGCCTTTTTAAAAAGACATAATTGCACTCATTCTGGAGAATAATTTATAATGCCACTTGTATGTTTCCTGTGACCTGGGGTGCATATGAAGAATATCTCTGACTAAAAAGATGTTTTTTTCATTTTAAGGAAAAGTGCTTTTGTTTCTTAAGAGAGGATTTCACTCCTTCTGCTTTTTTGGGGGGAGGGATTAACTTGCTAAAATTCCTTTAGATTAATGGTCTTTCATGCTTTTCCAAAAGCCAAGGAGATGATTATTTTTTATATTGGGTTGGCCAAAAAGTCCACATTTTTTTTCTGTAAAATAAAAGGCACATTTTTCATTTTCACCATAACTATTGATTTGGAGATTTTGAGTATGTCGGCTGTCTTTGCTATTGGCTTCTCATGGGTAGAGGCCAGGGCGCTGCTCAACATCTTCCAGTGCATAGACAGCCCCACAGCAAAGAGTTATTATTAGTTGGGCAAAATGTCAGTAGGACTAAGAAACTTCGCCAACCACTTTTGACATGTTTGCTCCGTCACAGCACCTTCTCCATACACTGCACAAATCTTCTTTTGAGTTGCAGTTGGGTTTTGACTTCTCTTGAAATAATAAAGCTTAATATGCTGACAATGTTGCATATATTCTTCTGTCTTCAGTATTAAAATGGCTGCACAAAAATTCACCAACTTTGATAACTTTTTTTTAAATGCACGCTGATATGACAGCTGTCACAATACAAGCTAACAGAATTGTTTCGAATGAAGTCAAAGACCGCTAAGCACTGCTAGAGCTGTTACTGTACGGAAAAAACGTCACGGACTTTTTGGCCCCTGCAGTAAACTCTGAATGGGGACACAGTGTTTTGGAACATCCACGAAGCATGCTCAGGGTTAGTTGTGGTTGTTAAAGCTCCTGGAAACCCGGCGGGGGTACTTGGCAGCTACTGCCAGCGAGAGAGCAGGCCTGTGTTCCCATTCACTTCTGGCCTCCATCACAGCCAGGCCCCAGTGAGCTCAGAAAGCGTCTGAGGGTACTAACAGGATGAAGGGTCCTCCGTGACCTGGGGCTGTTTGGTCGCATCCTGGCCGCTGGCTCAGAGCTGTGCCACAGCATTGCTCTGGTGCCGTGGAAGGACGGGCAGAAAATGCCTTGATGGTATTTCTGAAATGTTTTTCTTACTCTTTATCACAGACAAAGGAAATAGCTTCTCTTCCACATATGTGAGTTTTTAGTTCTAGTTACTCATTTTCCTGGAAACATAAACTCTCCAAGGTTAAGGTCCGTTACCTTAGACCTCAATGTGCTTAGCAATGTTCTGTTTGGAACAAGATATACTGATGAATACATTTCCTGTGTACACCACAGGAACAGCATCCCCCCTGGGAAGTGCTGGGGGGGCCCTGGTAAATGTCTTTGATTGACTGCTGATCCCTGAGCAGACTCTTCCCTAAGGGGCTCCTCACCCGAGAACCATGGACATACGGTGGCAGTAACTCAGCTCTCTTAAAGAGTTCTCATCCAGATAGCAAGTAAAACAAACCATTTGATACTTGTGTGTAAGAATTTTTAAAAAAGATTTATTAACTTTCAGAGTGAGGGGAAGGAGGGAGAAAGGCAGGGGTAAACTGATTGGTTGCCTCTCTCACATGCCTGGACTGGGGATCGAACCCCAGTCCAGGCATGTGCCCTAACTGGGAATTGAACTGGCCACCTTCTGCTTTGCGGGACAGGGCTTAACCACCTGAGCCACACTGGTCAGGGCAGGAATTATTTTTGCTAATTTTGGCCAGCTGTTGTGGTAGTTTGTTAATTCTGGCAAACTCTTATAAAAGCTGCAGAGCATTAGTACTTGTGCACAGGCAAGGCAGATGGCAGAGTGGGGCTGCTGTTATTTATAGCTTACCAGCCAGGGAGGAAACACCTCGGTGCCTGGCTTCATTTTTGCTATACAAACAGAGTTTAATTTGGTGAAATTTTATTTTTTTAATCCAACTTTCTCTCTAAAGGTATCGTTTGACCTACCAGCAAATAGTTTTAGGAGTGTTCTGAGTGCCTCATTGTGGTGTACAGGACCGACCAGTACCCACCTAGAATAGAGGGGTCTGGGCGCTGACGAGGGTTGTTGCGGGGGCCCCCGTGTGCACTGTGTGGGGTTTGTGGGCTCACTGACCCTCTCTCCCTCCCACAGTGGAAGAGGTCGTTCCGAATGTCATCGAGCCCTCCTTCGGCCTGGGCAGGGTCATGTACACGGTGCTCGAGCACACGTTCCACGTGCGCGAGGGAGACGAGCAGAGAACAGTAAGTGGTCCCGGACGGGTGTCACCATCTTCTCTCAGTGTCAGAGGACAGGTTTGCTGAGGCACGTCAGTAAGACTGGATGACAGCTGTCCTTCACAGTGACGTGCTGACGGTGCTGCCACCTGTCTTTGCCCACTGTCCACCTAGCACAGCAGTGCCTTGTGTCGCGTCTTGTGCGCTTCAGGTGTGCGCGCTGCTCTCCAGGCCACCGCTGGGGCTGCCTGGTGCTCTCCATTCTGAGACAGAACGGGCTGCTGCCAGGGGGTTGCATCAGTGGAAGAACCGATATTTTCTGGATATATTTGTGTTTTTGGAAAACTGGAAAGGAAGGAGTGGCTCATAGAGTTTGGCCACTAGTATTTGGGGTACAGCCCCTCCTACCACTCAAGCATTGCTGAACACAAATATTTGTTAGACATCTTTGTCACCTCGCAAGTTTTTCTTTTGCTTTGATGCTTCTGAATCACTGCCCCTGTCTTCCGCTGCTCTCTTCACTGTGCCTCACTCCACCTCTCCCGCCCCACCCCACCCCTGCCGCAGAGAATACACACCTTCACAGCCGGTGCAGGTTTTCAGGAAAACCGGCTCAGTCTGACGTGCTGCTGGTGGCGTGCAGCTAACAGTCACTGTTCATTCTCTGCCCTGGAGTTGCACCCTCATCTCCTGACATGTAAGGGCAGCCTGTCATTCATCCTGCCGAGAGGAAGACCCTGGCCTGACCCCAGGCACACAGGCATGAGGCCGACTGGTGGCGTCCCCAGTCCAGTGGGTTCTCTTACAGTGTCTAGTTTGTTTCAGGCTTTTCTGTTTGTGTGATTTGAAAGAACTAGGTTTTTAAAACATCTTTTAGCTATTCCTTTGAATCTAACAATGTTGAGAAAACTAGAGTTTTGATAGAGCCTTTAAGGGCTAAACGAGAGTAAATTACTGGCAGTGTTTTAGGAATTGCAGAGATTCCTGTCATAAAGACCTATTTGGTGAGGCTGTGGGAAGCCAAAACATTGTTAAATTGTTAGCATCTAGTCCCTAAATCTACTTTCCTATGAATTTGCTATAAAGATATTGTCAGTGAGATTTAAAATTTTTTTTTTCCATAAAGGCAGGTCCGCATTTCTCTCTCACATGGAATTACCACAGATGGAGGCGAGGAGCAGGGTTCTGACTGAGTGGCCTGGGGCAGCCACGCCGGTGGGGTCTAGGGTTTGGTTCCCTCTCGGCGTGGTGTTCCCCGCTGCTTGGCTTTTACAGTTAGCTATTTGGGGGCGGGCTGAGCTGGGACCTGGGCCGTTTACCACTGGGGCCTGTTCACTCTGAGTTCCGTGTGCTTGCCTTCAAGCACAACTGTCGTACACATGTTACTTAAGAACCGTCTTCAGTTCTCATTTCCAACCCAGAATGGCAGGCTGGTTTGCCTTCCGCAGCCCGTCTTCCCACCTCATTTCTGAGCTCTGTCCAGGAGCTGCGCTTTTCAGTGTAGGCAGATAGAACGTTTTCCTTTGTTTTCTGTTTTCTTCTTTTGGACTTAGGTTGTGAGCTCATTAAACTTTGTGGTTGCTTTCTGCTATGCTGAAACTCTTAAAGAACAGAACGGGGTTTTGTTTCAGGTCCCCCCCTCCCTTAATCTTTGGTGATTTGGAGGGAGGTTTTTCAGGGATCCGCACAGAAAGAGGCAAGGATGTAAGGCCCTTTGAGTGGTGCGAAAAATCGGGTCTTCTGTGGTCGCGTGGAGGGTGCTTTCACATCGTTTCCCCTCCGCAGCCAGCCTGTGAAGCAGGGCGAGCAGACGGGAGAGACCTGCTTTCAGATGGAGAAACCGAGGGCCAGAGGGAGAGCGTTCAGCCGAGCTGGTCCGAGTCCAGGGCTAAAGAGCGGGTCTCCTGGCTCTGCTCAGCCTGCTGTGCTCTGACCATGCTGCTGCTTGCAGCGTGGGGTCTGGTGGTTGGATGGCGAGGCTCGGACAGCAGCACTTGGATTTTTACATGTGAACACATCTGGGTCTCTTCTATCTTCCAGTTCTTCAGTTTCCCGGCCGTGGTGGCTCCATTCAAATGTTCCGTCCTTCCGCTGAGCCAAAACCAGGAGTTCATGCCATTTGTCAGGGAATTATGTAAGCAAATGCTATTGAGTAATCTTCATGGGAATGCTGTCGAGTAGACTGAATTTTAGATAATGTTTTGTTTTTGTTTTTTCATAAAAAACAAGTGATTTAAGCCTCTGCTCTTATTTCCGAGAGAGCATCTCAAGAGTGCTTGCTCCTAGCATTTGAAGGAGTCAGAGGTGGGGCCCTGGAGTCAGAATTAGAGCCCATTTCTTCTGTTGACCTCGGCTCTCCGCTCAGTTCATGGGGGACCTGCAGCCACTGGACCCACCGCGCTGGCAGGGATCCTCGTGGTCCCCTGGTGCAGCTCCCTCATTTCGGAGTTGGGAAACAGGAAGAGTTCAGTTCATTGAGCCGCTCAAGGTCGTGCAGGGGGAGGCGGTGGGGCGAGGACCCATCCCAGGCCTCGGCTGTTGTTCTGATGCTGGTTCCCCTGTGGCTGTGAGCAGTGTGGGCGTGAGGGAGAGGCTGGGCTCCAGCGAGGAACTAGTAACCGTATTGTTCTCCTGTCTTAGCTCCTTTATAAGTCTCCTCCTCTTGTCAGGCAACATTGAGGTGACACTGGGACTCTCCAGTATTCTAGTCTGAACGTCTTAATTTATTTTGCACAGCGGAAGCCCTGACCAGGAACGGAGTCTCCCACAAAGTGGACGATTCCTCTGGGTCCATCGGAAGACGCTACGCCAGGACCGATGAGATTGGCGTGGCTTTCGGCATCACCATTGACTTTGACACCGTGAACAAGACCCCGCACACGGCGACTCTGCGGGACCGAGACTCCATGCGGCAGATTCGCGCAGAGGTGGCTGGCCTGTCCCTGGCCTCCGCGGTCTTAGACATGCGTGCTGGTTCCTTCTGGTTTGAGCTGGGTGTCGGTGCATTTACGCTCCCCTTCCTTTTCTAATTTCTGATTCTAATCGCTGGCTAGAGTCAGACAGGGCACAGACTCCCAAGTCCCCTTGGTTTCATTTTGGAAAACCCATTATCACTTCTCTCATATTTATGGCCGTTTGGATCGCTCTGGGCTCATTCTCCGGCAGTTTGCTTTTATGGCCGTTTGTTTATTTGAGCAAGAGAACGAGGATCCCAAGTGGCTCTGAGAGGCTCAGACATTTTCGTCTCTACATTTCTATATAAATGTGTACCTGTGTACGTGTAAATTTTTCCGTGTTAATCTGTTTAAAACAATGCATATGTTTTAGTAGTTTTTCCTAACGAGAAGGTAATAGTGGAGATGGGAAAAGTGCAGAAGGGAAAGGCAAGGGTGGCCACTGCCATTGACAGCCGCCTGACTGACTCACCCATCTCGAGCAGGTTTTCATTAGAGTGCCTGGTAATCGCTCAGCTTGATGCAGACAGTCGTAGGGAAAACAGGTGAAAGCCTGCTTTTCCCACAGGAGTTTATGGTCTAATTCAGAAGTCACAGAGTGCTGGCTTGTCTTTTTATAAAACTGGATCTGCTTCCCTGGACCTATAACCCACGTCTCCGTGGTTCTCACGGGTGGGTCACCTGGGAACTTGTCTGATGAGCAGAATCTCTATCCCAGACCTATTGAATCACAAGCAGGGCTGAGGTTGGGCCTGGGGACAGAGAGGGGGTGGGCAGAGCTGTTTTATCAAGAACTCCAGATGGTCCTGATGCTCAAGTTTGTGGAGTCCTGCACAGCAGCCAGGGCTTGGGTGCGGCTGAGGGACAGGCTGGCCCCTGTTGGGGCTCTCCAGTGTACCATCTCCCCTTGCTCGTGTTACGTGAGTGACCCCTGATCTGAGAGCTGAATTTAACGCACAGGAAGTGACTGTAAAGGACTCAGATTGCTAGAATTGTCAGGAAAGGCCTTGTGGGGCCTGGGAGGCCCTTGGGGCCGAAAGAAGAGCCATGGACCCAGATCTGGGTTTGGCGGGGGGTGGGGGGGTGGGTTGGAGGAGGCTGCACAGGGAAGGACAGGAAACATTCTGCAGGGACCAGCTTGTAGGGGGTTCTGCCGTTATTTAGACACTGGTTTGGCACCGTGAGGTTCCTGAGTTCAAGCTGAATCCTTTCGACGATCTGATCAAGTCGGTTGATTCTTGGATTTCTCTTTCCCTTTATCCCAGGTCTCTGAACTGCCCGCTGTGGTCCGAGATCTGGCCAACGGCAGCATCACGTGGGCCGATGTGGAGGCCAGGTACCCTCTCTTTGAAGGTCAAGAAACTGGAAAAAAAGAGACAATCGAGGATTGAGGACATTTTCAACGACTTCTGACCGTTTGCACTAAAAAAATAAAACCTAAAACTCTTACCATGTTCACTTTACAAAAAAAACGCATTGTGATTGCTCCTGGGGACTGCATCTCGCCCTTGGTGGTCACCGGTCTCACCCCCATTAAAGTCGGAGGAGTTCTGAACCAGCCTGTCTCCCACGTGGTCGTGTGTTGCGTTCTCAGGAGGGCCGCTTCTCCGCCTTTGGATCGGCACCGTCCCGGCTCACTGTCCAACACACTGACAGGTTTTTTCACCGTCAGCTTTTTGGGGCGCGTTTACATCCCATGAAACTGAGCCGCGTGAAGGGTGTGGTGCAGCGATGCTTAGCACACTTACGGAACGGAGTGTGCAGCCGCCACCGCACTCCGATGGTAGAACATTCCCGTCACTCCCGAAGAGGTCTCCCGTGCACTTCGCACACCCACATCCCAACCCTGGCCCCAAGTGTCCCCTCATCTACTTCCTGTCTCTGTGGATTGCCTCTTCTGTTCTTTCTCTTCTGCGACAGTGATGTGCAGGGCTGAGGAGACCGCTGTGGACACACCGGTGGGAAAGCTGAGGTGGGGGGGCCGCGGAGTGGAGGCCGGGGAGGCGTTCTGGCACCGGGTGCTCCGTGGGCAGGGTCTGCACCCCGTAAAGTCTGCAGGAGGTGGTGCACGGGCAGGAGCTGTGCTTGCACGTGGCCCCCCAGGTAGCCCCGGAAGTCACTGAACTGATGCGACAGGACCCCCATCTGTCTGATCTGACTTACCAATTCTCAGCCGCCACAGGGTCTTGATTCCAGCCGAGGAGCTTTTGAGGGTCTTTACTTACATTTTTGTATGGAATCTTCAACACAGATGTGCATGTCAGGACGAGTTCAAGGCTGCGTGAGTTTGCACAGCTCTTTGCAGAGTTAAGACCTGGCCTAGTGTCCCCACCTCCTCACCCAGCACAGGGAGGCGAGGGGCGACCTCTGACCTCCAGGGTGTTCGCCTCTGTCTTGGGGACTAAGAGCCCTGGTCGTGGAGAACCCCCCCGGGTGCTCTCCTTTGTGTCTCCTGTCCGGTGGTGCCCGCCCCAGCGCTGCACAGCGAGGCTCTCCGTGCACTGATTGGCTGAGCCTTGGATTTCTGAACAAACCTCTTGAGGCAGAAAGTCTTACACTAAAACTTATTTCTCTTCTGTCTGGTGCTTTTTAAAAGCATTCATTGTTAGAAGGAGCTAGATTTTAAATACACTTCAGTTTTCATTTTCTAGGGAATTCCTCTGATCTCAAATTCCTCATAGCTGTTAACTTGGCGTGTACTCCGGCTTTCTCCCGTGGGAGGAGCTGTCTCTCCTCCTTTCCATTCGCTTACTTCTTCCTGCAGCCAGCCCCTGCCTCGTCCAACAACCACCACCACCTCAGACACCCTGACGAGCTCGCTAGTGAAAAACATGTTCGATACACCGGGGGGGGGGGGGGGGGGGGGGGGGGGGGGGGGGGGGGGGGGCGGGTTGCCTGCTTTGGATCGTAAAGGGACTGGAGCCGAAGCTCTCTTCTCATTGGCAAATACATTCATCATGAGTTAGGTGCTGGATATTACAGCCGTAAGCCCTCCCTTTCTCGGCACCTCCCCCGGGTGCAGTGATGATTTCCCCCGAGAGCCACACTGTCTGCCAAGTGATGGGCCACCCGAGCCAGGAGGCGGGCTGCAGCCGAGCTCTCCTCTTGGGTTTGTGCCGTGTGCGTGCTCGCTTCCGAGCACAAGCAGGCCAAGCCGTTCTCTAAACAAAGGCTCTGCATAGGAGTTGTGTGTACACACACATACATGCTACTCTGCTATTCAAGCCCAGTGGGTGTTTAAGTAAAAGCCAAGGACTTTCTAGCTCGATGCTCGGTGAGGCCTTTTTTATTATTTCTGAGTTTGGTGTCTCGAACTGGGCTAGCTCAGTGAAGGCCAGATGAAAAGCACCGTTTCTCAGAGAAATCACTCCCCGCAGATAGTGTTGGGGAAGGGTCAGACTCTAGCGGGTTCCCATGGACTGTAGATAAGAACACAGGAGCTTCTGTGACATTGATCTTGGGCTGGGATTCAGGGCATTCAGTCAGATCCCGCATGATGTCCAGGACTTCAGTATTGCCCAACAGCCCATAACAGTGAATGTTGAATGTGGATGGGTGTCTCAGGCAGGACGCACACCCAGTCATGTGAACATAGGAATGACCTGACTCCTTGCATGAGGCGGTACCACGGATGCCAGATGTCCAGAGGTCTCTGTGATGACAGTTTGTGAAAGCTTTTTGTTGCTGTTGTTCAATAAATCACTTGAAATGGGTTCATTCTCTAGAGCTAGGGGTGTCCCAACTTTTGGCATCTCTGGTCCACACTGGAAGAAGAGTTATCTTGGGCCACACATGAAATACACAAACACGAAAACTGATGAGCAAAAAAAAAAAAAAGGTTTAAGTAAATTTACGATTTTGTGTTGGGCTGCATGCGTAGCCATCCTGAGCCACGTGTGGCCCGAGGGCCCTGGGTTGGACACCTGATAACCCAGACCTCCGTTTACTGTCTTTTAACCAGCATCAACTCAGGGTAATGGCAGTGAGTGTCTGGGCCAGTGGAATCTATTCATGGGAGAACCAGATGCCTTGGAAGTAAATCCAAATTGTCTCTTGGTAGAGCTGCATTGAAATTGCCACGGAAGCCTGTCAGTCCACGTCTCCCGCGTGGGGCTGGGATGAGAGTTATGACAGCTTGGCTCCCATTGAAGAGCCTTGCGCCAGCATCTCTGCTGATAGTCGGGCCACGTCTAAGGCAGGGATTTTTTTTCCCGTTTGGCAACACCACAAAGATTTAGGTGAACATGCAGTTAGTGAATAGACGAATAATTTTGCTGCAACTCAAAACTCACCTCTGGTTGCCTCTTCAATGATTCTTGGTTATCGGGCCACCTCTTACCAATAATTGTGTTAAGACCACGTGGATGGACGTAACGTCTCTTCTGGAAATGGGGATATAACTGGAGGGCTTCAGCAGGCATTGCCTGTGGCTCTGCCCTCCTGCCCGTAACAGGCTGTTCTCGCTGGATGGCTATCTTCCCTGCATGTCCAGGACACACCTTTTAAAACCTGTTGCCGTGGTAAAGGACGCCAGGGCGGTGGCTTCAGCCCTGGCTGCACAGGAGAGCTTAAAAAATACTCTGGGCTGTACCCCACTCCAACCGATTTAACGGGTTTCTCCAGGGTGGGGCCTGGGTGTCAATACCACTTGGGAAGCACGTTAGGAGAACCATGCTGTAGCGGATACCTCAGCTCAAGCCATAGAGAGCCCCAACCCCCAGAGTGGGGGAAGCTCTGCTAAATGAGGGGTGTCTTCTGACTATAGAAGTCAAGCTGTCGACACCAAACCAGAAAGGGTGAGTTCAGAGGGCGCTGTTTTGGGATCGCTCTGCTGAGATGACCATAAATGTGCCCTCACAAGCCTGAGCATCTTTACAGCCACGTCCTGCGTCCCTTGAAGAGTGCTGTGGTGAATCCCTCTCCTTGCTCCCGTGAGCCCAGCCTGCTGTGTCTCCCCCGGGACTTCGCTGAGGCTGAAACACAGTGTTTCCAGGGAGAAAGGCTCACTGGTTGGGTGCCTACCATGTACCGGGCGGTGCTCTAAGAGGGCTCCTGGGTGCTCATCTCTTTTAAGCCTTACCATAGTGTAAGTATCATGACGGTCCAGTTACATAAAAGGAAAGGGGGCCGGACCCTCTCAGGTGTGCCCCACTAGCAGGGGCTGCAGCTGTTTGGAACCAACTTCAAAGTACAGGGTTAGGTAGGGATGAAAATGACTTGAGAAAGAGTGTTCTAAGAAAACCTTTTCTTTCCAAAAAAGTGCTCCAGGATGCCAGGCTCTGTAAGTGAGGAAGCCACATGGTCCCTGACAGCAGTGGGCACGAAAGTCCTCAAATGCAGGGAAGGCTCAAGCTCTTGCAGTTGATGTGTCTGACCTGGAGCTGAGTGGCAGCTCAGTTACCATCTTGGAGTCGGCTTTGTGGCTGATGGATGGACTCCTAGCAGCACGTGAGATGGAGCTCCTGGGGGAGCCTACTCGCTCACTTCCTGTCCTCGTCACCATCCTAACTGCACCTGAGCCACACTCAGCCCCTCCTTGCAAAGCTTAAACAGTTTCTTGCTGTCGGGAAATGCTTACTTGTATATAAGCTTGCCCTACAACTTAAGACCTTTCCTTCTTGTCCTGCATTTTGGAGTTGGCAAAAGCAGCCTCTCAGGTGGGCTGGGAGGTGTTAGTCTCATCAGCCATGCCTTACGTCAAGAGCAGCTGTGTCTGTGGACATCTCCCTGAGGGGTGTTGCTCACCCTGGAGAGGACCACGAGAGAAAGGGCTAGAAGACTCACTGCTAGACGACAGGCCTGATGCTTTCTGTCTCCACATGCCCCGGTTTCTGTCCTTTCCTCCCTCTCACTCTGACCAGGGCTCATCTTCCTACTTCTGTTTTTTGTCCGCTGTTCAACATGAGCCCATCGGGGGAAGTCGGCCCAAAGCACATACAGTCTTACTTGGCACCAGAAGGTCCTTTCAGAGCATCGCTGTGGCCTTGATACCCAGATTCACAAAGACCACTTAGGCATCATCCGTGAAGCCATTTAAGATTCTTTTGGCCAGGGGTAGGCATGTGTCAGGCCCTGAGTCAGCGGTCCCTGCAGTTGGCAGAAACCTAGGCAGAGCTATTGTGATAAAAGGAACTCTGAGGTAGGGCCATTGCTTGGAGAGGGGACAGTAGAGTTGTCCCTGGAGTCATTCGGTCCTTGAGGGTTTGTTTCCTTTTCTGAAAGCTGATTGAATAGAATGATTGCAGTGTTTAGTAATCTGTCCGTGAAAGAGCTGAGTAACACGTCTTTCCCTCCCTCTCTCCCTCCCTCCCTGGAGTTCCCGTCGGAGCTGGTTGAAAGGGAGGCTCCTGTCCTTGGCCTGACTTCTCTGCACTTGTTAATAGTGGGGTTTAGAATCTGCAGCCAGTTTGGTTTTTCTGCTCAACCTCGCCTCCTGCTGGTGAGGCATCAAGGTAGTGACAGTGGGGACAGATGTCCGCGTGTGGATTGGGCTCTGGCACTGTAGGTGGTGTGACCTTGAGCAATTTCTAAACCTAAAGCAGGCCAGCCTTTACCAGTAAAGAAACTTTGTGCCCTCACTTAAAAAGAAAAGAAAAAAAGCCCTTCATCATCTGAGGTGCATGTCGTTCCTGTGTTGGGCCCAGTGGGCTGGCTGGCTCTTGTGTTAAGTGAACAAGGCTGACTAGGGACCCATTTCTGGCGTGTGTGTGTGTGTGTGTGTGTGTGTGTGTGTGCGCGCGCGCGCGCGCACGCGCGCAAATCCAAGGCCACTTGACAATGGCCAGAGAGGGCCTTGCAGAGCCACAGTCCTGAACTCAGGATGGAAAGGCAGCAGTCTGGGTCACACGCCATTTCAAAGAGAAAGGGGTCCGTTGGAATCTGCAAATGTGCACCAGCTGTTTACTCTGTGGGAGCCTGATTCTGTGGTCAGCAGTTAGACAGACAGGAGCGGAGCAAGGATGATGGGCCAGGTGCAGAAGGTCACCGGGCAGAAAGCCCCTGGCACCTAGCAACAGGCAAAACTGGGAGAACCAGGACCTCTCCTCCAGGGTGACCTTTCCTCCCCTAGCATGTCACTAGTCACTGGAAGACCCCCTGAGAGGAGGAACATGGGCAGGAGAATAGCCTCCCAGGACCCCCATACAAGCCCTTGCAGGACCACTCCCTTAAGCATCAACCCCTGGGGATAACAACCAGGCCTCAGCTGTTTCAGCTCCAGGCCCAGAAAAGCAGCAGAACTTGATCAGCAACCTCTTGGTGGACATCAGAACCAGCTGCAGTGCCTAATGACTGCCCTGGTGCCGACCAATCAGTGGAGACCACGACCCTGAGAGGACGCAGCTGGAAAGTTGATGAATATTCTATTGAGATCCCTGGGACCGCCCCTAAGCTCTCCATCCTTAAAAGCCCTCAGGGGAGAACCCAGCGGCTCTCCTTCCCAGGAGCACGCCTGATGCCTTTCTCTTCCTGCTCTTCGCCCAGAAGCGTTCCCTTTACCTTCCTCTCTCCTAAGCTCCAAGGGGCCCTCTTTTGCCTCAATAACTTGTTTCCTGAGCCCATGTCTTCTACCTCTGACTTTCTAAATACACTTTCCCTATAACGTAGGCCTTGGCTCTGAATCCTTTCTTAGCCAGAAGTCAAGTCCCGAGGCTGCTGAACCAAGGACTGACCCAACCCCACCTCGCTGACTGTGCGTTGTGTGGGTGGGGGGTAGGTGGGGGGAAGATGTAGTTAACTTGAGTTCTAGCAGAGCCCTCAGGAGGGTATCTTCCTTTTAGTCTTTTCCTACTATTGTGCCTCTGAACTTCCCCTCCTTGTGCCCATGCTGGACACATTGCTCTCCCAAAAGGGGTTTCCCTTGGAGAATAAGAATGTATACGAACCTTGTGTTTAGTGAGCACTACTAGACAAGCAAGTGTGAGGGCGGGGGATGAGCGGTGGGGTTTTCTTTACCCGGGGCGACCTGACCCAGCAGGGTCTTGTTGGGTGGGGTGGGTGCCAGCCACCGAAGAGCGGAGGGGCTCGGTGAGCTCTGTGCGGGAATGAAGGGGGTTCTAGTCCTGATTCTTCCAGAACCTAGCTGTGAGAGCTTTGCTCTAACCCTCCGTGCCCTGGTTCCCAGCCTCAGCCGGAGTCTGACCCTAACAGAAGCTTCACGAGCTTGAGGCTAGGAAGAGAGAGCCCACCTCTCTCCCAAAGCTCCCTGCCTTCCTCTTGCAAGGCTCAGGACTTGGTGCAGAAGTGACCTGCATAGAATTTTTCCAGCCTGTGTCTGCTTTTGTTAGGTCTTAAAACTCAATCACCAATTACCGCTACAGCAGTTACGCTCACCAAAACCACTTACTCTAATTAAAGCCGTTTTTGGCTCCTCAAAACCCACTGCTCTGCATCTGTGTATGAGCTAACTGATAATGAGATTGAGCAAAATGAGGTGGTGGGAAAGGGGGGGAGGAACTGAGAAGCTTTAAAAAATCTTTGTAAACATTCTTTTTAAACCAAAACCAGACTTTTCACTTTTCTGAAAAGAATTCTGAAGTAAGTGTGCAAGCTGGTGCACTCCATTAAGCTGTCCTCTCGGTCTTCCCTGCATGCCGCATCCAGCCATCAACGCATCTTCAGCTGATGCTCAGAACCAGGCCACCTGCCCTGGTCCAAGTGGCCTCTGTCCCCACCCAATTTACTGCCAAACACTCAATCTCGGTGCCCTGCTGGTACTCTCGCCTCTTCAGTCTGTTCTCAACCCAGCACCTGATGGTCCCATTCAGCCTAAAAACTCAGTGGCTTTTCTCCTTACCCAAGAATAACACCTGTGCAACCCCACCCCCTTTCCATTGCCAATCACACACATGGCCTTCTTCCTGTTGCCCCAGCACACCCAGGGCAGGTCTTTGCGCCTCTGTGGGTCTGCGGGGCTTCGTCTTCTCACCCTCACAGCTAGCTACTCTCATCTCCTTTGGGACTTGATTCAGGAGTCCCCTGCGTGAGCCCTTCCCTGGCCACTTTAAAGCTTCAACAGTGAGCCCTGCTCAGTGTGGCTTAGCTGGTTGGGCGCTGTCTCTCAAACAACAAGTTTGCTGGCTCGATTCCTGGTCGGTCGGGGTGTGTATGGGAGGCAACCAGTTGATGTTTCTTTCCCTCTCTCTCCCTCCTTTCCCCTCTCTCTAAAAATAAAATCTCTGGGGTGGGGGGAAGCTTCAACAGTGAGCCTTCCAGCCATTCTGTCCTAGCCTCATACCCAGTAGGCGAGCAGCCATCAAGGGGAGCTTGGTGGGCAAGCAGCCCTGTGTGCCCACAGCTCCTGGACCCTCCCGTGCGAGGTCCACTCCTGGAGCCTGTTACAAGTAGAAGTGCAAGTTCACGCCTCCTCACCTGGGGGTCAGGAGGCCACTGATAGCTCTGCACTGGGAGGGCTTTAAGCTCTAAGCAAAGGAACCTGTAGCAGCAAGAGCTGGAGGAAACGCAGTCAGCACCGGCAGAGACCTGAGCCCACCCTCCTCCATCCCTTCTGCCTAATTCTCCAGATGGGGTGCCCGGGGTCGGGGGAGACTTACTGGCAACTTCAGGGCGGAGCCTGGAAACCGTACTGATGAATAAATTCGCATGTTTTAGACCTGCCCCTTTCGCTCCTGTTACAGCTGCCTTCCCTTAGAGGTTTCCAGAAAGGCAGGCCCCTCACTTTAGCTCTCTACAGTACCTGCGTGGGGGTGGGGCTGTGGGAAGAAGACAGGTGCCACATCACCTGGGGGGCTTGTTAAAGGTGCAGACTGCTAGGTCCTGTACCATCTGGAAACAGGTTCCCAGAGTCTGCTTTCAATGAGCAACCCCGTTGGTTCTGATGAGATACCAGGTGTGGCTCGAGCAGTGAGTGGGCTCCCTGGCTTTCCCACAAAACTCACTCCAAGCCTGGCTGAAATGTTCCTCTAGGAAAGGACTCCCCTTGGACCTCACAGCCCCCAGACTTGGCTCCGTGACGGTCGCAGACATGGGAAGGGACAACTTGCCCAGAGTCCGCCCTTCACCTGTGACAGCCTCCTTCTCGTCCAGCCGCCTCACTGCACACGCACCCCACCTGCTGCGGGGCTCTCAGGGTGCTCAGGAAGCCAGAGCAGCAGACACTGGGCTCCTTTTTCCCAGTCTGTCTGTCTGTCTGTCTGTCTCTGTGACAGTCTGGGACATCCCAGCCCAGGTTGGTAAGAAGTAGGAAAGAAACGGGGTGTGGGGGTGCTGAGGTTCCTGCGTCCCATAACCTCACCTGGCTTGGAGCTGCCGTGGGTGTGGCTCAGAGACTTTGAACAAGCAGGTGCAGATGGCAGACGCTCGTCGGTGTTCAGTCCTCAGGCCTGACCCCCTTCTCCCCACCAGGACAGACAGACACAGGTACTGAGAGACCCACCCAGGTTCAAACACAGCACAAACACTTTTTCCTGCTTGCACCTTGTACTGTTTGGGGGCTGTTTCTTCTCAGCTAGATTCTGAGTTTCTTAAACCAGGAGCCTTGTCTTACGCACGGTGTTACTTCCCTACCGGCACAGGGTGGGGCTCGGTAAGTGGGGAGGGATGACTAGTGGGCACCCGCGCATCGGGTCTCTGCGCCCACCTCTACATGTCCCTAGGCGTCCCTCTGCGGCCCAGGAGTGTTCCTGTCCATGTCCAAGAGCCTCTGTCTGCGTCTACCCCCAAGTCCCCATGTCGGAGGTGTTTCTGCCAATGTCTTTGTTCACCCTAAGTCCGTTTCTTTTCTGCCACTGGGTTGTCTCCTCCACAGGAGGCTAGGGGGTTTGTGGCTTCAGCCCTCAGTGACATTCCTGCCCCTCCTGCTGACATATTTGTCACTACTGGCTCCTACCCCAGCAGGCACTTTCTGGTCCCACTCGGATGATGGCCCCTAGGCTTGAAACGGGCTGGGTCAAGGCTCAGTCTGCAGTCTCGGTGGCCATGGGGCTGGTGGCTGGTGTGAGGACCACCCTTGTGAGCATGTCTCCTCAGCTTTATTAATTGTGGAGGGGGAGGGGGAGGCAGGATAGTAAAAAGCTAGGACAATTTGTTGGCAAGTGGAATGGGGAAACTGAGACAGCTGAACAAACTGGCTGAGCAATTCACAGCCACATACAGAAGGTCACCTCCCTGGAGGTGACATCCAGGTCTCAGTTGTGTTTCAGCTCCAGGCCCAGAAAAGCAGCCAAACCAGATGGGTGACGCCAGGCCCAGCTGCCGCGACTAATGACCCCTGCCCTGGTGCTGACCAATCAGTGGAGACCATGACCCTGAAAGGGCACACCTGGAGAACTGATGAATTTTCTATTGAGATCACCTCCTAAACTCCCAGCCTTTAAAAACCCTCAAACAAAGGACCAGCACATGCTCCTGCACACCGGGGCCGTCCCCTCCCTCCGTCGTCCCTCTCAGGCACACATTTCCTAAGCTCCAAGGGACCCACAAGACGTGCAACCTGGAGAGTAACCCCTGAAACTGTCTCCAGGGCCCCCTTGTCTCTGACTTCCCAGTGAGCCCAAGCGGCCCCACCTGGGCCCCGTCCTGTTGCTTCTCCTATCCTAGGCTGGTGCTGGTTCCACTGTCCTGAGCTTTCCTAAGTACACTCTAAAAATCAGCTGGGCTCGTGCTGTGAGATCTTTTCTGCACAAAGTCAGGAGCCAGCACGCTACAGGGCAGCCCTAGGCAGACCTGCTAAGGGCCAGGTCTCCTCTCTGGCAATGGGGGTGGGGAGTGAAAGGGTTAAACAGGAGACCCTAAAGGCGGGAAGGGAAGAGTCTCGGTGTGGAACCTACCAGCTACAGAGGGGAGTCTGCGGGTGAGGACACTTTCAGGGAGGCCAGCTCAGCGAGGGGCTGTCCACACGGGGGCAGAGACACTAAGGGGGGCTGGCATGGCAGCAAGCACAGGTGCTGCCAAGAATTGGGGGACCCAGGAGAGGGCCTAATGGCTCTGGTGGCATTTCCAGGCCAGAGCTCAGTGGCGGCCATGACCAGGTGCCCCCACAATGAGCAGATGCAGGGGCAGCATGGGACCCGGGAGGGGCCTCTTCCACAATGGAGATAGAACAGAGCACCCTCCCGCTGGAAACAGGGGAAGCCCTCCGGGGAGCCAGTGGAGAGCGGGTGCACACCTGACGAGTGGTGACGAGTGTCTGGAGGCCTGGGCTCTGTGGTGGCCGCTCTGATGAGCCTCAGCCTCTTCTGGCTGGCAGGGCTCTCCAGGCGGCCTCAGCAGCCCATCCACTGACGGCTCCTTGCTCTACAAGAGCCCCCATGATGCCACAGAAGGCAGCCATCAGGCGGCCTCATGTGCACAGGAAGACCTTCCGAGACACACGTGGATTCTGCCTCTCAGGAAGGAACAAAGTCGGGGCATCCCACTGCCTCCCCAGTGTTTAATGCCTCTCGGGTCCGGACCGAGCGCCTGCTGGCACTGAGGTGTCCACGGTGAGAAATTGAGCGAGCACCTGCTGGGCCAGCAAGGCCCTGGGCAAATCCGATAGTGCGTGGCTCATGTATTCAGCCGCGTTTAAGAAGCACCCCAAGTGGCCGGCTGACAGATCATCTGTGCTGGCGGATCTCTGTGCAGTTTCTGGCATACACCTCAGGGGTTCAGGGAATCGAGCGAATCCTTGTTTTTGTGCAAAGGGTTCTCGGCAGGTACGGCCAGCCATACAAAATGAAAAAAGGCAGATGATGCCAAGTCCTGATTCATTCTTGCCGTAAACACCCATCCACAGCTTCCTGATCAGTTAAGTTCCTGTCCATTTCGCTACGATGTATTTTCAGTAGTTTCCTTTTTAGGTTTAAAAATGCTTATAAAAACTTGTAGCGACTATGTTGTTTTCCTCAATCCTATACTATATTTCATATCAAAAGATAGTTGTAATAACTCCACGTAGAAGTCTTTTTTTAAACCCTTAGGATCTTTGGTCATAGGAAATAAATTTTATATTTCAATTTCAGTTTATATTTTGTGGCAGATGAATATGGTAAAGTGCACCATAAAAGGCTTCCAACCATAAAAGTACTGCATTCATATAGAATTCCGTGGGGGAAATGGAGTGGGGACACAAGTTCAACAAGAAAGAAACCATGTGAATTTTCCACCGTTAAAGAAGAGCCAGCTGTATTTTTTAAGTAGATGAGTGTAGGTGTTCATTCACTGCTGTCTGGAGTCCACACGAGGTTTTTAAAGAGTTGTGGCAGTTTTATTTTAACACGTCAATATTTACCAAATGCCTGAAATCACATCTCTTGCAAGTTTTAAAGCTGGGTAAAAACAATTCAGTCAACTTAAAAATGTGCAAGACAAGATAACCTAATTTTAAAACTTGGGGTGTTGGTGGGGGGGGGGGTTGGCGTACCAAGAGCAAAAGCTCTTTTGAACCCTGGGGCTCCCAGTCTCCCCTGCAGGGCGGCCTGGTCCCTGGAGGCTCTGTGGTTGATGCTCACGGAGATTACGGCGCCTTGTTGCCTGTCCCTCCAGATTCCAGCACCTGGGCCTCTGGGACAGGCCTTGAACTGCTGAGTGAGTTGCACCTTGCCTCTGTGCTGAATTCAGCTACCCTTGGTTGGGGTGGAGGGGCAGATGTTGTCATGGGGGAATGACAAAGGTCAGACCTGCCCTTGCAGGTCAGAGAGAACCGGCCCCAGGGCAGGGTCGGAGTGGCAATCAGGGATGGACCCAGCCCTCCAGCCTTGGCCCACAGCACGCCTGCGGGTGCCTGGTCCGCTCTCCTGCAGGGGGGCTGTCTCCACAGACACATGGTTTGCACTGTGGAGAGTAGAGACGTTGTTTCTGGAGGGAAGGCTGAGGCTGTCTTAGGTCCGGGCTGGGGACAGAGCTCCGATCGCTGAAGATTTTGTTTCTGCTGTTTCTACCCACTCCTTGTCCGAGCCTGTCCCTGGTGCCTCACCACTATGTATTTGATTGGCCTAGGTGTGGCTGTCCTCCCCACCTGGCCCTCTGCAAGCCCATCTCCAATCTGTGGGCTAGGCTGGGAGGTCTCCCAGAGAGAAGTCAGCATTCCTCAGGAAAACTCAGGGGCAGTGGGATGGCCGAGACAGGAGTTTCTCTAGGGGTGAAAGGCTGGGTGGGATGAAACCTTCCAAATTAACTCTTTACTCCAGCTGCTGTGCCTCCCCCCGACTGCAGAGGGCGCCATTGAGCACAGAGGCTGCAGGCAGGGAGCAGGGTCATCCCTGCTGCGGGCAGCAAGGCCCACACCATGAGTGGGGCAGAGAGCCCAGGTCCCCCGCAAACTAGCTGTGGGACTTGGGCAGGCCCTTCCTGGCTCTGGGCCTCAGTTTCCTCCTCTGCAAGTGGAGCCCCCATAAGGATGTAGCGTGAGAGGCTGGTGTGCACAAACGCCTAAAGAGTGCCCGATCTTCTCTGGGCTTCCTGTGCCTTTTCTGCTGTGCTCCGGCCCCACAGCCCCGGTCCCTGGGAGCCCCCTGCGCTGCCGCACAGGCTGGAGAGCTGGTCTCTCCCTTTCCTTCTGTCTGCACCAGGGCTTTGTGGCAAGGAGAGCCCAGAGCCGGAGGCGGAGGCGGACGGGGAAGTGGTCCTGACCGCGGAGTGGCGGGCGAGGTGGTGACACACAGCTCACACAGTGGCGGTCTGCTTGATGCTGTGGAAGCTGATCCGCGTGGGTGAGGTGGGGATGGACATGGCCCGGGCCCCGGGGATGCGGAGGGAGTGATGGTCTCGCCACCGGTGCCACCTCTTCCTCACGGCTGAGCGCACCTGCGGGGGAGGCAGATTCGGCTGAGCCCTCCGGGCTATGCTGGGTTCCGGGACAGTCTTCTGCCCCACTCCCTATCCCTTTCAGGGCCATGAAGAGAGCCCAGGGTGACCCTCCTCCCTGACTGCCACCCTCACACTCAGGGCCTGGCTGATTCCCAAGGTGGGGTCCTTCCCCTGATGCTATTGGCCCTTGAAGCTCATGCCTCTCAGCTGTGGCCCTCTCAGCGGCCCTCCTTCCTTAGCCCGTTCCTGAAGTCGCCCCTCACACCCACCTTCAGACACACTGCCTCCCTGGCCTGAGTCATTCTGGACCTCACGTTGATGGTGGGGCCAGAGGATGGAGGTAGAAGACTAGCATTCTATTCCTGTCACAGTCTGGTCCTCACTGGTGCCATCTTATTTCCATCTGTACTGCACCTGAACAATTTTTCTACAAAACGGATTGTGTCCTGCACAGGCTAGCCAGCACGTGGTGGAAGGGTACATACTCCTCCAGCATTCATTGTTTGTTCCTTCTCTCCCTGTCCTTTGGCCGTCCAGTCTCCACCATTGGACTTTCCCACCTGGGGGCTGCTGCTTTCAGTGACAGACTCCCCAAAGTGCATGCTCAGGTGAAGGGGCCTCAGGGTGCACTGCATTCCTGTGAGTGTTTGGAAGCTCTCAGGCCCAGGGTGCTGTGTCTGTTCTTTGCCCTGGGCGCTCACCCACCATGGCCCTGAGTGAGTTGGCTGCCAGGATGCTGGGCCTTGTGAGCCAACTAGGCTTCCTCCACTGCCTGATTCCTGGCCCACCTCGAGGTGGGTGGGAGTGTGCTGGCATCTTCTCTGCTCCAAGGGTCCAGGAAGCCTGGATGCGTGAGTCACACCTGACATGCTCCTGGAAGCTTTTCCTATCTATCACCACCCCTATTCTGGCTCCTCCCTCCTGTGACACCCTGCAACCTGGGCCCCCTGCTCACCTGGTTCTCCCAAAGCATCAGCTGGGTACTGGCCTGTGGTTACCGGCCTGCCTACTGGACCTTGTACACTGGCAGGGGTCCCTCAGGCAGCCTTCCTGTGCCCCCAGGCTGGGTGGTTTCCCTGGCCCTCCCTCCCTATCTCCAGCGCAGAGCTGAGCAGAGCCAGGGACCCTGACAATCCCGAAAGCCAGGGTGTCCCCGCTGGAGTTGCCCTGGAGTGGGTGTGAGGACTGAACTGGATGGAGCCCAGGCACCCCGGGGCCCGGCCGCATACCTCTCCATTTAAGAAGCAGTAGAAGACAGACACAAAGAAGCCCTGCGAAGGAAGGAGGGAGAGGTCAGGGGCCTGTGTAGAAACCCCTATGTCCGGAGGGGTGGGGGGAGGGGACAGAGGCTCACAGCACATCCTGGGCCAGCAGTAGGTGCCAGCTGGGTGCCCCAGACCCAGGCAGGGTGGGCCCACCTGGACTCTGGGTGGGGGTGATAGGGGCCGTGCCCGGGTTCGGTATGTGTGTGCATTTAGATTTGAGTGGGTACGCCAGCCCCACCTGGAAGGACTGCAAGAAGGAGTTGAAATAGATGAACACGATCTGTGACAGGTCGTTCTCCCCGGGGTTGACGAGGAACAGCATGTAGGTGATGCCCAGCAGGGGCAGGAGGACCAGGGTGGCCTTCACCGCCTTCCTGGGGGGGAGAGGGAGATGCTGTGGGCAGGGCCTCACTCTGGGGTGAGGGCTCCCAGGGGAGGACACAGAGGCCCCACCTACCCACCTACCCGCCTGCCTCCCCCCCATCACCCCTGCCCCTCGCTCACCTGTACTGGATCGCCTCCGATGTGGTGGATGCTCGTAATTTTGTCATTAGGATCCTGACGATGTTGAACAGAAACATGAAGTTGATCTAGAGGGAGGGAGGCAGACAGGGGATAAAGGAGGACCAGGAGGTGGCAGGAGCTCAGAGGCAGCCACCTGCCCTGTAACAAGCTGAAAGCTCACGTCCCATGTGCACGCATGTCACATGAGTGCCACACGCACGCACACATCACATTCATCACCCCAGCACCTGCCTGGGGTCCCAAGGCCTCTGCTCCTCTCTCACCAGGATGGGCAGCACTCCCTCCCCCATTTGCTCAGTTGCCTGTCATCTGAGGGCTCCAGGTCCTGCTTCTTTACCCCAGACCCAAGGGAGGAAAAGTGGCTGCAGGGGCAGTAGATGACACAGAGGCCACTCCTCCTGAAGCAGGACCCCTCAGAGGGTCCTGACCCCCGCCCTGCTTGGGACATGGCAGGCACTGGGCCCTGCCTGAGTCCCTGGCCCTTGCGGCTGCAGGGTTCCCACCTCACGGTCAAGGGTCTCCCCGAGGCCCTCCTTGCGGAGGACAGCCCTGCCCTGGTGGAGCAGGCACAGCCAGACGGAGTAATAGATAACCCAGTTGCTGAAGGAGTGATTAATCTCTCGCCATCCGCCCTCTGTGCCAGTAAAACTCCAGAACCTTCGCAGACACCCCTAAGCAATGAAGATGAACGAGCTGCTGGGCTGACTCAGAGGCTTTTGGAAGGGCCTCGTTTGTCTTCATTGTGAGCCTGTCTTGGCATCAGAGCCCACAGCCCCTGGGCCTGGGCTCCTGGGGTCTCTGCGGGCTGTAGGCGTCCTGCTACACCTGCTGGCTTGTCTGTGTGTCCGTGCTGCGCTCCACATGCTCCTGGTGAGTCTGTGGGTCTGTTCTCTGCACCATGTGAATGACTTTGCCTAGTGGCTGTGTGTGCATGTGTGAGCATGCATCTGGGGCTGGCATGGCGAGTGTGTGTAGGCCTGACACACTAGGAATCCCACCCAAGATGCACACATGTACGTGCATGCACACACACCCTTCCCAAGTCTCGGCCCTACGGATCCGTCTTCCCTGAAACCTAAGTTCTGGGTCCCGGCTGGGAGAGGGGGACACAGGCAGAAAATACAGGACAGATACTCCTGTGGCCTCTGGATAACCCTTAAGTGTGAGGATGCTCTGGGGACCTGGGGGCTCAGACTCCTCAGCCATGGCCTGCTGCCCTCCTGCCCACAGTGGGATGGCCTGGTGAACCCAGGACCAAGGGTGCGCTGGGGAGCCTTCCATCAGGGCTGCCCGTGGTCTGCTGGGCGCTGGTTCCTCTCCAGACTCGTCTAGTTGTAGCTCCCAGTGTCCGGTCCATTCCCTTTGATTACAAGGTCACCTTAACATAGGTCGATTGTCATTGTCTCATTCAAGTGAGACTGACCTTTTGTGATTCTGACTTCTCTTAGAGTGCAGTCTGTTGGAATCAAGATAGATTCTCATTTCTGCCACATTTGCCTGCATGAAATCTTATTTGCCCATCATCCATCAACCCACTAACCAATTCATTCAATTATCTACCCACTCTTATTCATCCACTCACTTGCCCATCTACCCATGTACCCACCCACCTACCCATGAATCCACCCAAATATCTACTCAACAGACATTCATCAATTTACCTGTGCATTCACCCATTTATTGAATGGGTGACATGCTTATGTCCACCCCACCCAGTCATCCAGTCAGTCAGCAGTTGCTGAGCATCTCCTGGCTACAGGACCCTGTCCCAGGTACTGAGGCAAGAGCAGGGCAGGGGCTAGTGTGGAGGGTCTGCAAGACAAGGCCTTACTTACCCCCTCTTCTCCTGTGAGGCAGCACTCTGGAAGGCACTCTGCCCTCATGAGCTGGTTCCCAGCCTCCCTCCCCTCACAGCATCAGCACCACCTCCCCCTCCCTCCCTCTCCTCTCCAGGGAGCCTCTGGCCACTGCAGCCCACATGGAGATCTCCATTCTAGAACCCTATTCTCCCCTCTGCCAAATCCCAGGTCTTCAGTGAGCACTGGCTACTGTACACTACTCTTGTCCAGCCTGGCTTCTGGTTTCACTCATTCCTCATTCTTTCATTCAGTGCCACGTGCCAGGCTCTGAGCTTAGGATTTGGCTCATGTTCTGGTGGGGTGGTGGTACATTGCATTTTCCCTACGGGGTCAGGAAGCCCCAGAGAAATGGCACGTGAGCTGAGAGGGTGCGGTTGGGGGAGTGTGCCAGGCAGAGAAAAGGCTGGGAGAGGAAGCCCTGGGGTGGAGGAGACTGGCTGGATGGCGGCCAGTGTGGCTGAGGTGAGGCACAAGGGACCGGGACACAAGTCCAGGAGGAAGGTGGAAATAGCTGGGAAACAGGAGGTTCCCTCCTGCTATTGCATCCTGCAGGGTGCTCCCAGCCCAGGAAGTTCCCAGGGCAGCCTGCACTGCGCAGGCTCTGCAGGGGGGTTTGGGGGAGTGCAAGGGGGAGGCCGGACCCCTGACTGAGCTTCCCTGCAGAGTGCAGCCTCCTGTCAGCCTGCCTGTCTGGTTTCTCCTGATGCTCTGATGTCCGGAGCCTGGTCCTCACTGGACACCTCAGTTTTCCCCTCCTGTTGGCATTTTCTAGGCATGTGAAGTCTCAGTGGCCCAAATCCTGAGCCCTGGTTTGTGCAGGGCCTTGGCTGGGC
Source organism: Macrotus californicus (assembly GCA_007922815.1). Classification (NCBI taxonomy): domain Eukaryota; kingdom Metazoa; phylum Chordata; class Mammalia; order Chiroptera; family Phyllostomidae; genus Macrotus; species Macrotus californicus. The sequence goes on along the minus strand of VMDR010000290.1, from coordinate 187,142 downwards.
CACAGGAAGAGTCCAGACATCATGTCCCTGCCCAGCAGGGCCCTGGCACACTGTGGCTCTCCAACTAGAGTGTGCCCATCAAAAGCAGCAAATGCAGACCCCGTGCCCACTCCAGACCTGCCCAGTGGCAGGTGGAGGCCCTGGGATCAGCATTCGGAATGGGGCAGCTGGGATGTTGCTGGGAGGAGCACTGAGAAAAGGAGTCACCCTCTGTGCAAGGAAGAGCCAAGGCTTCAGCTAGAGAGACCTGATGTGCCACATGCTGCAGGTGCCTGATCTGGGTCCCCAGCCCCAGTGTTCACCTGCAGCTGCAGGGGTCAGTTCCCAGCCTGGGGCTTTCTTTGAGCCAGGGGTGCTAGCTCAGCCTGGAATTAGGGAAAGGGGGCTGGAAATGGGGACATTTAATGTCCTTGGAGCAGCCTCCACTGATGAGGCATGGAGTGTGTGGGTAAGAAACCCAGCTTTCCCCCTGGGCGTACAGGGAGGCCTTTGCTCATTTCCTCCTTTCCTGGTCTTCTGCTCCCACCCCCCGCTGTGCTTCCAGGGACCGCCTCCCAAATGAACGCCTGGCACCGAGTCCGAGTTACAGGGCTGTGATTCGGGTTGTTCCAGTTGGCATTTGTGTGGCCTTGGACAAGTGGCTTAATGAGCCTCCCTGAGCTCCTGCTTTCTCACCTGTCCCACGGAGATAAGCACAGAGCTCCACGGCTGGCCCAGAGAGGGGCCCAATTAGTGCCACATGCCTTTCCCATGACAACAGCCTCCTGCAAAGGCAACCAGCTGACTCACCCAGCAGTCTCTCACCTGCAGAAATGCAACTGTGGACAGCTGGGGGTGGGGCAGGGGCACCAAGCATGTACCCACAGAGGAGGGCAGGCAGGCAGTGGGAGACCTGCCCCTGAGTCTCAGCTGAGCAGATGGTAGTAACCTTGGGCAGGTTGTTTCGTCTCTGAAATGGGAAGTGTGCTCCTCCCTCCTTCCAGACACGGGAACACGAGGATTGGCCATAATGAAGACAGAGCTTCTGGAAGGGCTTAGCCGTGGAACCTGGGAGCCTTATTGGTGCAAAGAGCTGGGTTCGGGCTGGGCCCAAAGGGAACAACAAGCAAAGTGCCCTGGAGGTGACGGTGGAACGGGGGGAGGGCGTGGAGAGGAAGCCAGGAGGTGGGTCTGGACACGGAGCCCTCGCCCCCTCTCCCCCTCTCCCCCTCTCCATTCACCCCTCACCACTGCCCCATGTCTGTGCAATGGGGGCTGGCTCCCCACTGTCGTTGGGTCCCCCTCCAGGACAACCTTCCTTGACCAGGTCCTAGGCTCCTCAGAAGCCCTGTCCTCCAGGACGGGCTGGCGGGGAGGGAGGGTCTCATGGAGTTTCTGCTCACACTGGGGGGTGAGTGACTCATTGCAGGTGGAACTCCAAGGACAACCCTTCCCCACACTGACTGCTGACAGGGACTGGCTTTGGCCTCTGAAATGGTGCACTTTCAGTCAGTGGGTAAAAAGCCTTCTTCGTCATCTCTGACTCAGATTCCTCAAGGACACTCAGAGATGGGGGCAAATGGATCTCAGAAAGTCACAAAAAATGAGAGTAAGGAAATAGAGAAACAGTAATCGCCTCCAAGGTAGACCCAAAGAGGCCTTCATTAGGCACCTGCTGTGTGCAAGAGGTGGATGCTGCTCTCTTGGGTCCAAGAGCATGTGGCCCTTTAAGGAAGCTAGTACCTACAGGAGCCTGAAATTACCAGGCCTGAAATGTCTTACGTAAATGCCAGTTTCTTATGGGGCCTTCTTGTATGCCTCTTTTTTTATGTATGATATATGAATGGGTTCATTTTTGCAGAATGCAGCCCCTACTTAAACTCTCCCTTGATTGAAGCTCATTGGGGATTAAAAATGGGAAGCAATTATACCTTAGATTCAAAAACATTTGGAAAAGGGTGGGGAGCTGAACCATGAACAATTGCTCATTACACTTCATTCTGGTACCAGGGCTCCAGGTTGGGGGTGGTGGGCTGGGCCCTGGAGGGGGACATTGAGGGAGGAGGGGGATGCAGGTCTAGGCTGAACAGAAGCCTGCACACCCTTCTCTTGCCACCAGCTGCCCCCTTGCCTGGCTGTCTCAGGACTGGACCTGGCAAGGGGATGTCAGATGTGGGAAGGCACCAGAAATTGGCCAGTCAGACCCATTCTCTGCCCAGAGGAAGAACCCAGGGCCAGAGAGGGGAGGGGACTGCATGGGCAGGGAGTGTGTGGAGAGTGATTTTGGATGGGAGGTGTCAGGAAACAGGGCCACGGGGCTCTCCAGGCCACATCACTCCCTTCACAGCCTCTGCTGGGTGGGTCTTCAGCTGCTCCCCCACTCCCCACCCCCCACCCCCCAACCCCATCCCATCCCATCCCATCCCATCCCATCCCATCCCATCCCAGTGTCCACCTACCAGGAGCACGAGGATGATGGGGCCCTGGTAGATGTAGTCCACAAGGTCCCCGGGCTCCTTCCCAAACCAGCACCTACAAAGGTAAGCACTGTCAGTGACTTGCTGAGCCTCAGCTCAGGGACCCCTGGAGACTTGGGCCCAGGGTCCTTTGCCTTGGCCTGTCCTGAGACCCAATCTCCAGGGCTGCACCTTCCCCAGAAGCCTGGGTGCATGGCCCTAACCCCGTTGACCACCCTGCCCCCCACCCAAGGATCTGGTCTCTCCAGCCAGCCTGAGGGCAGCCTGGTTCTCCTCCGCACTCCCTCCCCCATTCTAGATGGCTGGGCCCAGGGCTCATCATGGACGGACGGCCGGGCTGCCCCTCACTGGCCCTGGGACCAGCTGCCCTGTGTCTCCTGTTCGTGCACTGCTTGGACCCCGCTGCTCTGTCTGCCAGGCACACAGCCGCACAAAGAGGCAGGTGTGGAGGTGGAGCCTTCCTCCTGGCTGAGCCTCATTCACCCAGGGCTAGAGGGGAGCCTGGCACTGCCAGAGGCCTGGCTACTCCCCACGGAGAGTGGTGGGTGAAGCTTCAGGGTCTGGGTCCAGGGGAAGGGGCTGCCAGGACCCCGCCTGGCTCTGCCTGCAAATCCTTCTGGACCCCGGGAAGGCCCCGGACTGTGTCCCCCTGCCACCTCAGGGGTCACCCAGTGAATGCTGCCTTGAATAGGAATCTCCCCAGTTGCCTCCCAGTCCTGGGGGGTTCTGGTCTCTGCTTGAAAACCCCTTTTGATGGGAAGATCGCTATCATTCTGCATAATGGTGCCCCTCTCAGTCTTGGGCAGCTTTTGTCATTATGAGCACAACCTAATGTCGAGTGCCTGGACTGCGCCCCGTTCCTGCCCCCACCCTCTAATCCCATCTGCTCTTTCCAGCCTCAGAGACCCCTTGGAGATTTTTGTACAGGGACATATGTTCCCCTGTCCCCTCTTCTCTCAGCTGGTGTCACCCAACTTCCCAGCCACTCCCTGGCTGACCCCCAACTGGGTAGCCAGCACCTGGGCTGTGTCTTAGTATAGCAAAGACTCAGATGCAGGTAAGGTCCCATGACAGGACCCTGGCCCAGGGGCCTGTGAAAGGCTCATTGTCCTAGCCTTGGATCAGGTGTGGGCTGAAGGCCAGGAGCCCCTGGGTCCCTCTGAGTTCTCCAATTCTGAGAAGGAGGCCTTCCCAGATGCCAAGGGGTCTTGCATTTGGGTGCTTAAGGGAATCAGAAATCTTAATTCAATTTGACAAAGCTGAGTTGACACCTACCACGAGTACCTCTGGGTGCCGGGGATGTATTTTTATGATTGAAGGATGATGAAAAGCTCATCTGTCCTGTATGGCTGCCTTTCCTGTCCCACATCTTGGCCAGAGCCCATGGCTGCCCTGTCCCAACATCCCCTTGGTCCCCATGGCTGCCCTGTCCCAACATCCCCCTGGTCCCCATGGCTGCCCTGTCCCAACATCCCCCTGGTCCCTGTGGCTGCCCTGTCCCAACATCCCCCTGGCCCCCATGGCTGGCCTGTCCTACTTACTGTTCATTCTCATAGTAGAGCTTGCCAAGGGCCCAGGCAATGGTGATGGGGCAGGGGATGCCTAAAAAATGACAGACATGGGTTACAGCGGACAGACAGGTGGACAGGGGACCCTCTTGTAGAACACATGTTCCCAATCATCCACTGCAAACCATCCATGACCCCAGGGGTCCTGTCCCTGGATCCCAGCTCCCAGCCTTCCCCCACTCTTAAGCCATCCCCTCCGAGCAGGTCAGGGAGATAAGGGGACTGTGTCATTTTCTGAGATTTTTCTGATCGAGAAGTGGAGCTGGTGGCTTCTCTTCCAGAACCAGACAAAATGATCTTTGCACCTGCCATTCCTGGTGAGGAGATGAGGGCCATCTGGGGGAGGCCCTTTTTGGGGGACTATTTGCTTCCTGGCCAGCATGCAGGGGACTTGCTGCACTGTGGGCTGTCCCAGGGATAGTGGGCGAGGCTGTGGTTCTGTCCTTGGACCCAAGATGAAGAGAGGTGACCTTGTCAGCAGTACCCCCACCCCCATTCAGCCCCGCCACCCTCCCGGGGACCCTCACACCATCCGATGAAAAGGAAGAGCCACTTCCGCAGGCGCTCAGTGGAGTAGGTCATGACAATGGCTGTGTGCAGGTAGCAGCCCTCTACGAACATCCAGAAGAAGTTTGTCACCACGAAGTAGTTGAAGACAACGGTGATGCACCGGCACCAGACCTGCACGGGGCGGGCGGCGGTCAGGGACTGCCCTGGGCTGGGGCCCAAGTGTGCGGCCTTGGTGCTGATGCAGGGCCAATCATTTCTGAGGTTCAGGGACATGGCATTAAACCCCCTCCAACCGCATGCTGGATGGTTCATCCTTTGTCATTTCTCTGTCACTGCATTGGTCTGAGTTAAGGCGCCAGTCTTAGCAGGTACTGGTGTGCCTGTGACTTTGCTTTCTAATTTCCCTTTTGTCAAGAAAGAGGGATCTGGGCCCAGGCTTTCTGCAGGCAGAGGCTAGAATAGATAACACTGCTGTTTTCACAGCCATATGTTTTGGAGGGTCACCTTTTATCCATAAGTCACACTGGCTCCCATTTGGAGATGGAACATGAAATTTCATGGAGGAGAGTGGTTTCGTATACAGTGATTCAGTTAGAAGCACAACATTATATAAATGATGGTCCAGGGTCTCTCTGCAGGTGGGCGGCGGCCGTGGAGGTGAGTGTCCGCGGGTTTGGAAGAATGAATTGTGGCTATTTGTCTCCCCAGTAGAGGGGAATTTGTCCCTGTCCCTATGAGCAGGGCTGCCAGAGAAGCCTCCCGCACTTAGCTGGTCGCAGCTTCCTTGGCTTCCCCCATGACCCTGGCCATGACCCTGGCCATGACCTTGTGCCCCACGTAGCTGTGTGTCTCCTCTGTTCTGAGAAAGTCCTGCTGAAGTGGGAAGCTAAAGGTCCCCTCCTCCTAATCCTGCTGTGTCTCCAAGTTACATGACATCTTATCCACACAAGCCAATACTGGGCTATGGGACACCCCAACATTGGGTTGAACTTGGCTGGTGCTGAAGCAGGGCTCCGTGTGGGGCCAAGTTGAGGATCAAACCAGGCTGGGTGTGCTCAGGTTCGGCCACCCAAACACAAGTCTTGAGAAGTCTCTGACGGTGTGCCAAAGCACTGCGTGTGGCCCACTCGCCTCTGGTTTTTCGGTAGCTGGGACCCAGTATGCAGCAGTGGCCACAGACCTGGGGTGGGTAGATAACCATGGTTGGCCTGCTGGCCCAGACAGGGAGGCATCACAACAGTGCCCCCTAACCCCTCCGAGCCTGCTTCCAGGTGTGTATATTACAGTCCCTACAGGCCCTCACTGGGGGTGAATGAGATAGAGCTCAACAGATGTTAACAGCAGCCTCCTCTTCTCTCAGGGTCTTTGGAAGGGCCACAGTCCATAAGGTGGTGAGTAGGACCAGGAACATCAAAGTCTGCTGTCGAGTGTGTACTGCTCCCAAGACCCCAGCCTGGCAGCTCCCCACTCCCCCAGCTCTGGAGGGACAGCAACTGGAGTGGAGCACAGAGGTGGATGTCCCCAGAGCCTCCCAGACCCAACCCCAAGCCTCTGCCCAGTGACCTCATTGCTTTCGTGCACTTCGTGGTCGATGAGCTGCAGCAGGAACCATGTGATGTTTCGCAGGATGAAAGTGGTGATGAGGTTCCAGTGAATCACATTCCGAAGACAGCGGATGCTCCTGTGGAAGGCCCAGGTCGGGGGTCGGCCAGGGTCAGGGTGCAGCTAGGACTGAACCCCTGGAGGCCAGGCAGAGGCTCAGCCTGGCATGAGGGTATGGGACTGCAGCAGGAGCCAAACTCCCACCATGAATGGCCACGGTCGGCGCTCTCACTGCCAGCCCCCCCGACCCCCATGGCATCCCGCATGCCCATCAGTAGACCTCCCTCTTGCTCCCTTTGCCTGCGGGCTGCAGGGCCCCTGGAGCAGAAGTGAGAAGGTCTGGGACAGGTGAAGGGGGTGCTGTGGAAGGAGGGGCAGGGAGAAAGCAGGGGCAGCGTGGCTCACCGCAGGGCCAGGAAAAGCAGGAAAGCCGCCGTGAGGGCTGCCACAGAAATGCAGTGGCCCAGGTAGTTGACCACAAGGGCGATGTGGTAGTGCAGGACATACTTCCTCTGCTGGACAGACAGACAGACACACTGGCAGACGGAGGCATGGGGCACACGGAAGGCAGGGCTGGGCACTTCAGCCATGACCACCCTGTGTGTCCTGACCTGGAGGGCAGAAGTGGCTCCAGGTGTCCTCACAGCACCTGGCTCTCACACACAGCTCCCTCCTCCTGGCCCTGGGTGGCTGTGGGCAGGCCTCCCACAGGCAGTGTTGATGAGGGTTTGGACATAGTGTCTTCTGGGATATGCCAGAGGTGCAGATAGATTTTCATTTCCTTTTTAATTCTGGACTGGGAGCTGCTGCCTCTGTGCTTAGTCTCAGTTCAGACCCCAGCTGGCTGAGCAACGGAGGGCAGGTTGATTCAAATTTCTGGGCCTTGGTTTTTACACCTGTACAATGGGCCCAACCTGCCCTCCTGTGGCAGAAGCAATGACTGATGGGAAGTCTGAGGGCAGCCTTGGGACCTGTCTGCTTTGGCTGTGGCAATGGGATGAAGGGTGCATTGGATACAGAGTCCTTAAGAGCAGTATCAAAAACGAGGAAAAGCCAGTCTGCTTTTTATTACCACCCTGGCTGGCAATGCTAAACAGAGGCAGGGATACAGCCCTTCTTCTGGCCCCAGATGACTAGTTCTCCCACCCCCACCTTGGTTTGCCACCACTGGGAGGGCCGTGAGGTGGGGAGGGGAGAACAGGGCACCATAGAACACCTTTCTCTCCTTCATGACCCGTCTGTCCCCTTTGGTGCCCCTCTGGCTTGCATTTTTAAAAACCAGAAAAACTGCTCTCTCAGGGCTGACCAATGGTTTTCCACCAGCCCCCCTGAGGGCTGTGCTGGGCATTCGAGGAGGGCCTGGAGGCGGGACGTTTCATTTTGGGTCAGAGCTGAGGCGCAGCTTTGAAGGGGAGGTGGCCGACCCCGAGGGTGCAGCGGAACCCAGTGTCAGAGAGAAAGGGGCCAGTGAAGTCTGAGCAGGACCCAGCTTCCTGTGGGGGCTGCTCCCCAGGGGCTGCATTGATTTCCACGTGGAGTCAGAGTCAGAATTCCAGATGGGGAAACTGAGGCCCGGAGGGGGAAATCACACAGCCTGTGAAATGTGGGAGCACTGGCTACCCAGCCATTCCTCTGTGTGTCACATGCCACCCTGGCTGTGTCCTGTGCCAGCTGGACCTCTCCTGAATGTGGGGCTCTGTGTCCCTTCCTCTGCCTCAGCACAGTGTCAGTGCCTCAACACAGGGCAGGGCATGGGGGCAGGGGCAAGGGGTGCAAAATGGAGTGTTTGGGAGGCAGGACTGGTTCTGCCCCTGTCCTCAACCTGAGTCAACAGGGTCACGGCAGGTGGGGACCACTCACCTTGTCATCCAGGATGGGCACACACTGTGAGTAGTTGATCCGTGAGGCCCAGGTCCCATTCTCCAAGCACTCCCGGTAGGCATTTCCTGCAAAAGAGGCCAACCACCAAAAGGCAGGTCACTCCCCTCCTCAAGAACACTCCCTGGCTCCCCAGTTCCCCCAGGATGAGGCCCATACTTTTCAGCTTCCCTAGGCCAGGAAACACAGCATGCATCTAAAAATTACATATGTGTGAAGACAGTACCAAAGACTGCGCACAGCAGTGAACAGGCACGGATAAACGCACTGTGGGTACAGTCTTTGACTAGTTCAAAGACTCCCTTGCCTTTTGTTTGGAACTGAGCCCAGCTGTGAGCCTTGGGTTGTGGGTGAAGGTTCACTGCTTTCAGCCAGGTCATTTCTGTCCTGATCTCAACCACATCATACTTAGTGGGTCCCTGCTTTCCTACCAGCACGGCACTTGCATTTTAATCATCGCTCCCAGTGACATAGCAGGTGTTTGCCATGTGCCCCACCCTCTCCTGCTTTGTGTGTTCTGTCCAGTCCATCTCCACAGCAATGCCAGGGAAGAGGTGTTAACCTTAACCCATTTCAGAGACAAAACTGAGACACAAAGAGATTAGGCTGCTTGCCTGAGGTGTTGTATGAGGATGAGAAGAAAATTCAGACCGAGAAGGTCTGGCTTCAGGCTTTCCATTCTTAACCTCTAGGCCAGGGGCCCCTAATCCCTGGGCAGTGAATGGTCCCGGTCCCTGGTCTCTTAGGAACCAGATGCACAGCAGGAGGTGAGTAGCTGGAGAGCAGGCAAAGCTTGGGCCACCTGAGCTCCACTAACCCTAATGGACCCTCTCCCTCCCTATTCCACCCCACCTCCATCCCCTGGAAAAATTGTCTTCCATGAAACCAGTCCCTGATGCCAAAAATGTTGGGGACATTGTTCTAGGCTAATGAGTACATACAAATGAGGAACATTTGGGAAAACAGGACTATCCTGCTGACCTTGAGCCTCGGCTGCCTGGGTGACCACCACGTGACGCCTCTCAGTGTTGGAGAACCAGCCTGGGTATCACAGCTGGAATGTGCCGTGTCAAAAGACATTTCAGAACCTAGATGTCTGATGCACAGAACTGCAGGTTTTATCCAAGGGGAATGTACAAAGATCAGAGAATGCTCATGTTTACCTTTCTTTAAATTGTAGCTTGACTGCCAATGTCTCCCTCATAAGACACCACCTCCAGGTAGCCCACCCTCACCCTCCAAACAGGAGAAGTGCTGCCCACCTGAGAACTCCCTTTTCTGGCCTCTGCTCTGCATTTCAGTTAGTATGAACTTTACCTCCTCCATGGGGTTAGAAGTTCCAAGTGATCCATTGTTTGGGGAGATTTGTACCAGGGCTCTGTTCTCTGGCTAATGGATGGTTGTTGGCAGATTTGTCTTTTGGCTTATGTTAGATACACAATATACAGCTAATTAAAATAAATGGCACCCAGAGCAGAGTCACAGAGCCAGGGGGAACCTTAGATTGTTTTTGGAAGCAGTGAGCTCTGAAATTATTAAGTTATTTTAAAAAAACCCACTTCCGTTGAGCTGGCAGTGAGTAAAAAGCAATGGAATTATTGAGCACTTGCTGAAGAGCAGAAACAAGGGCAGGGGGTGGGGGTTCTATTAGCTTAATTGTTTGTAAAATTGGTGTCCCGAGCACACAGATTTTTCACCTTCAGGGTTGTTCCTGGCCTCTTCCGGCCTCTGGTGCCTGCCAGTGCTAGGCTGCCTCTGGCGGGACCCCCGGCCCCCGAGTGAGTGGACTGGGCCAACACTGCTGACACAGACTCCAGCCCTGATGTGAGGACACGTGCCTTAGCCCTGACTGCGGCCCCCCAATTCCGTACTGAGGTTTTCTCCCTCCTCAGGGTTGTTTCACTGCAGAAAGGTTGTGTGTTCAGAGAATCCGATGCATTGGGTCAGTGATGTTGCTGAACCAAAGGACAGAGTGGGGGTGAAGCCAAAGGAACCCATGTCAAGGTCTCTTAGGAGGGCGAGTCCTTTTGCAAAATGAACAGTCCCTTCCTGGTGGGGGTTTAGGGTCTCTCAACAGGCCTGAGTGTGAGGTGTGAGACACCTTGATTCTAGCTGTGATTCCAAGAGAAAAATTTATCTTCTGGAATGTGTTCATTGGTGTTACCCAGATTTCTTGAAGTTGAGTACTAAGCCCTTCCTCCAGGAAGGCATCCTTGATTATTGATTGCTTGTGCCTCCCAGATCTCTTTCTTGAGACTCCCCACCACCAGTTCTCACAGTTGGAGCCTCATACTTGGCAGCCCTTGCTCATGACCTGGCCCAAGCTGTTCAGGTGCGTGAGGCTGGTCTCTCTGACCAGTGTGGGACTCCCTGAGGACAGGGCCTCAGAGTGCTTGTTTCCAAGTATGGTACCTCATGGGGATGCTGATGATGGGGCGGGGGCTTGTGGGTGGAAAAGGGTCAGGATAGAGATGCTGCAAATCTGAGGCCTCTCTGGTCCCTTCTATGCATGCCGCTAGGGTAGCAAGTTCTGTGAACTCCGTCTCTTTCTTTTTTCTGGAGTCCACCCCCCCACACACCCATGCCCACCCCTCTACCCACTCTCTGGTCATCTTGCCTGGACTGGCAAAACAGCCTCCTATCCTGCCTCCCTCCCTGTGTTCTTGCCCTTTGACGCTCTCTATCCTTTACCTCAACCACCAGAGTGATCATGTCGATTTATGCCTAGAAGCATTAAGCTGCTTTCTATTGCTCTTGGGGATGAAGTCAGCTTTCTTGGTGTGATACTCAAGGTCCTGGACACTTGGGTCCCAGCCTGAGTTTGCTGACCCAGCTCTATCAGTCTATGGGGCCATTGGCTTTTTCACAGGCAGGTGGGGTGGCTTTTTCACACCCAGCTCTCTGCTGAACCCCCGGGAACACCCTCCTCACTCTCACCCATGGCTCACTGGCAAACTCCTGTCTACCTTTTCAACCCCAGCTCCAATGCCATCTCCTTCTGGAGGCTTCCTCCACACCCAAGTTACTAAGTAATCTCTTCCTTTTCTGAACCACCACCTCCTCTGTGTCTTCTCATCACTGAAACATTGTCCTTCACACTCCATTGCCCTTGAACCACATCGACATACCCATTCCATATCACAATCCAGCGCACACACACAGACTAAGTCCAGTGTCACAAAGCAACATTTATCTTTACCACAGTTCTATTTTTCTCTATATTCCATTTGGATGAATTCTATTTATTTTATGTACAAACGCTACTCATGACCCACTAAATGGACATCACAACCCACTAACGTGCTACAATCTGCACAGTGACAAACAAATCTCTTTTTAGAGCATTTGCCATCATTCACTGTGCACGTCATTTCACTGGACTTGACCCCATTCTTTGCTGCTGAAATTGAGCTCCCTGCAGACAGACAGACAAGTAGGCAGAAACTGTACTGGAGACATCAGATCCTCCTTAGGAGCAGGCCATTGAGTGCATTGTGGGTGGTGCCAAATTGGCTCAGGTCTGCTGAAATCTTGGGCAGCAGAGTCTGGGATGAGGGATGTGGGAGTGAGGCAGGGGGTCTTCCCTCAGTGGGCTCAGCCATGCCTGGGAAGGAGGTTCTGGCTGCAGACACAGGGTTCCAGGGCACTGGAAGACAGATGTTCCCGGATCTCCAGGGGAGCTGGCTAATGAGGATTGCAAGCCCTTAGGCACAGCCTGGCACAGGAGAGAGTTAAGACAGGAGGAGTCTCCCCCAGGAGCCACAGGAAGACAGGCATGGAAAGTGTGCAGGCAGGTGGCCAGGCCAGATCACAAGGATGGATGCAGGGAGGTGGGTGTCTGCTATCACAGCAACACAGGTGCCCCTGCCAGAGATCGATGTGGATGGTGTGCAGTATGGCCTGCCAGGACCTTAGGGTCTGGGTGGTGCAGGCAGGGTCTCCCCTGTCAGAACCTGTAGCCTGGGCAGCCTGGACCCTTCCCCAGCGGTGTGCTGGGGCTCTGTCCCTGAGGAGCACTGACCAAAGAAAGCCCCCATTACAATGGGCTCTCCTACTTTCAGGTGCCAACACTTTGGTAAGAGTTCCTGGTTCAGGCAGACCCCGAGTGGCCCAGAAGTATGGCTGGGGATGGATGGGGACATATATTCTAGCAGTAGTTTTAGCTCTGGCTGGCTAAGTAACCTTGCCTAAGCCTCTTCCCTCTTGGCTTCAGTTTCCCCTCTCAGAAAACATAATCAATTGGTTCTCAATGACGGTACTGGCATCACAGGTGGGCCTTCTACACTGCTAAGTGCCAGTGACAACCATGAGTCACTGTGACAATACCAAACACCCCTACATACAGCCAAGTGCCCACAAGATTGGCATTGCTATTTCTGATGTCCTAACTGGCAAGGTATGGGAGACAGGGACCAGGAAGGAGCGACCAATTTTGGTAGGAGTTAGGGGGACAGAGTTCAAGAGACAGGTTGGGTGCACCATGAGTGGGACAGTGGTGGAGGGGCGGTGATGTGATCACTGGATATATAGAAAAAGTGATAAGGGGGAAGGCACTGGCAGATGCTGGCGGGAAGATGAGAAGGGCCAAAAGCAATATGCACCGAAGGAATGCGGTCACTGCTCAGGACAGGGACTTTCAGCACCACGGACAGCGAAACAAACCCATTCCCCATCATCTCTGCAGGTGCTCTACCTTGGAGAGCTCCTAGGACCCAGCCCTGTCACCCTGCATTCAGCCCATGGCCCTGGGCCCAGCCCAAGGTTATACTAATTCATGTCTCGCTTCAAGCTTCAGCCCTAGATGCTCTAGATGCTTCCATGACTGCTCCAGCCCCCTGGGGGTTCAGCTGCTCACCTTCCCTAGTTCACGCTGGGTCGGGATTTCCAAGCTAGCCTCAGGAGGCAAGGTCTAGGTGGCCCTCTCCTCTGGTTCTTTCTGAAGGGCTACACAGAGCTGAATATACAGGGGCTTAGGATGGGCTGAGGTGATGCTGTTGCCTAGCTCACTGGGAAACCCTGAATGAGGATGAGAAGCTTGGGATGGGCTGAGGACAGTCTGCCACCTGGATGTCCAGGCTTCAGCGAGCTGCATGGCAAATGCAAAAGTGCCACACATGTATGAGGCAGCCAAGGTCTCACACCCATGCCACAGGCAGGTCAAGCCCCGCTTCTGGAACTGCTGGCCCTGCCAGTCCAACACCCGCCCCCACCCCCCACCCCCCGCCGCCCGGGGTGAGGTGTCACTCTAAAACAACAGCCCTGCAGTCAGTCTCCTCTGGATTCTTGATGAGAAGTCCTTGGTCATCCCCAGAAAAGTGCTCTGGAAACTGAGTCAGCGAGCATCTCCTTGGGAATGTAAGAGGGGGAGCCAACTTCTCCCTCATTTGGTCTAAAGGGTCCCAAAGAGGGAGAGTGGCATGTCTGGGGTCACCAGCAATGAACAGGCAGAATGAGATATCCATCCCCTGGGACACACTTTCTCATGGGAGACCCTGGAGCCAGGTTTCCTGGGAGGAAGAGGCCTCCCCTGCACCACCTTGTTCTGGAAGATGCAGTGGCTGTCCCCTCTGCCTTGCCTCCGCCACTCGGTGTCCAGACGCCCAGAGCACACAATGCCCAAGGGGCCAGATGCCCATCACGAGTCCCCTTCCTGCCTCTCCTTGGAGCTGGACTGCTCCAGGCCTGGCTATCTTCTTTCTGTCTGGCTTGGGTCCTTGCTGGAAAATCTGTGACCTTCCCCTTGGGTCACTATTCTTAGCTTTTTGGGGAGAGATCTCCCCTGGTGGGACTGGGCAAGGATGCTGTGGGGTGTGACTGATGGCTTTTCCCCTCCAGTTAAGAGGCCTTTTGGTGAAGCTCAGCCACAGTGCTAACAGCAGAGTTCCTCTGAGCATCCCCAACAACCAATGCATGTCTCCCCAGCTCACACTCCTGCGAGTGTTTAAATTCTGCTGCAGCTAATAATGAGCACCAGCCTGCTCCGGGACCCAGCTCAAATATTTCCTGCCTTGACCTGATCAGTGTGTGGGTTGGGGGCAAGGTTGGGGCAGCTAGAGACGCTCACCCAGGCTCAGACCCAACCTTGACCTAGAAGGAGCGCTGGGCTGAGAGAATGGGAATCTGCCCTTGCCACCCCTACCATCAGGTGGGAAAGAGCCTCCCCAGGGCTATCTGCTGTGACATCTGGGTTGAGGGACAGGAAACTTGGGTTCCATTCTTCAGTGTTGTGTGGACACTGCTCTCGGGGCCCCAGCTGTCCATTCTGGATGTCCCAAAACCCCTAGTACCCCATTTCCCAAAACCTTTCACTCCTGAAGCCTTTGCATCCTCAAGTAGGCATGGCAGGCATAAGGGTCCCTATTTCCAGCAGACGGTGAGGATACTGAACCAGGGAGGCCCCGGGCAGTTTAATGGAGACCACACAGGGCCTATGCACAGGGAAGGGGTGTGGGCCACTGCCCTCCCCAGGAGTGGTGCAAGTAGGAGGGAGCCCCTGCTCCATGCTCCCTGCTCCAGCCTCCATTGCACAGGGCTCCCTCCTTGTGCAGTCATCCATAGCAACGCTCCATGGGCTCATCGCCATGACGCCAGCCATGGAGGAAGGCGGGGAGGATGAAGATAACAGGGACCCCTGAGGCAGATGCTGCTGGGGAATGGAGGAAAGTCAGGGAAGGGGGCCACCAGAACTCATCAAGCTCATCCCCCACCTAGTACAGAGGAACAGTCCCAAAGAAAAGAAAACCCTGTCCAAGGTGCGGCAAGTAGTCAGTGGCCAGAGTGAGAACTAGCTCTCAACCAGTTTCTGTGGAGTGATGTGGGGTAAAGCCACCGCTGGCTGGCAGAATCCTGTATCCTTGTGCTGGCCCAGGGTTTGCATCTCTCCAGAGGCCTTTGGGAATCAGATCAGACTTTTTTCATGTACATCCTGAAAATCAAGCAGTGTTCTTTCAGAGTGTTCCAGGCTTGCACCATGAGGCTGTGGGCAGGTAGCTGGGGCTCTAAAGCAAGCAGAAGTGAGGTCCTGAGCCTTGAGGCCTCCACGGTCTGGCCCCTGTTCTCTCTACCCCCATCTCCTTTCCACCTCTGTCCCCACCCCCCTTCCACTTGACACGTCACTGGCCCCACTTTTCAAGGCCTTATTTAACAACATTTCTTCCTCCATGACTTGCTCCCTGACTTGCTCCCCGCTCCTTTGAAAATCCCTGTGCCCCTAGAGCCTGGGCCATACTGTTTCACTTAGGAGCAAATAAGAAGTTCTCTTTGAGTCTCTTTCCCTCTTCCTCTCTTGGGATTGCCTGCAAGGCAGGCTCAGGTCTTCTGCATCTTTGAAGGGCTTGTTTCAAGGGGGAGGGCACAACACACCCACCGACCCAATAAGAGGTGGGCAGGAAAAGGTGGTCGGGTGGGCCCCTGGGAGGAAGGGAAGATGGTGGTGAGGGGGGGAAGTCGTTCACACATGGATAGCTGAGACTTCTGTCCTGCGCCTGCAGAAGTGGGAAACACCAGATCACAGGCCAAGAGAATGCCGTCAGCAGAGGCCATTGGGGGCTGGACAAGTGTCTTCCCCTCCCTGGAATTTCCCACCCTTAAGTAGCAGGGGTGGGGCTGGCTGACCTCAGCACAGAGGCCCTGCAGCTGGGACCCTGGGTGTCTGGAGGCCACTGGGGCTTCCATTTCTGGGAGCTCTCTCTTCCTTCCGCCTTCTCTTAGCCCAGCACCCCCTGCCCCCTCCCTTCAGGAGGACCATGCGGCTGCCACTTTCCCTCTGTCCCAGCAGGGACCTGGGTCTCCAGGGTGGCTCCTAGCCTGGGGCCCAGGGCTCAGGGTATGATTAGGTCACACTGGGGACAGAACGCAGACCTGGGTTTCTGGACTCAGTTTCTACTCCCTCAGCCCAGAGCCAAGGGTCTGCCTGGGCTCCTCCTTGAGGCTCCACCTCTGCACCAGGCCTGTCCTGGAGAATTGTGACACCCCACTGCGTCAAGGGCCACTCCCACCCTCTCCAGGAAGCCTTCCAGGAACACTCCTGTGCTCACCAAGCCCCTCTTTTTAATCTCTGACTGTTGATTTGTGTGAATCTGGTCTTTACACAGCCTGGGGCTCCCTGAGGGGAGGGATCAGCCTTTCCTATCACCTCTGTCCCCTCAGGGCTGAAGAGGAGGTTCCTTTTTCTTTTTCTTTTGAGAGAAACATCGACTTTATTGTTCCAATTACTTATACATTCATTGGTTGATTCTTGTATGTGCCCCCTGGGGACCAAACCCACAACCTTGGCGTATTGGGACACTGCTCTAACCACCTGAGCTACCTGGCCAGGGCTGAAGAGGAGATTCTGCACAGGCAGGCAGACCGAATGGCAAGATCCCTCTGGCTCGAGACCACTCACCTAATGTGTTTCCATGTGAACACTACACATGTGTCTAGAATGGAGTTCTGGGAAGTGGGGGCCCTGTCCTCTCCTTGAGGTTGGGTTAGGTGGAGTGTCCCTTTATCTCCTCTCCTGGAAGATGTGTCAGTACAGATGGGACCAGCCCTTCCCAACAGGGCTTGAGACTCAGAAGACCAAGGCTGAGCTGTACTGGGCTTAGCAATTTCACAGGCTTGGCCAGGAGTGGGCAGCAGCCTCCCCTTTGTAGCCCTGAAGACTGCAGGGACAGGCAAGAGAAAGGGCCCGAGCAGGGCAGATGGAGGAGGGGTGGGAGGAGGGAAAGACAGAGGATTTGGGGAGAAGGGAAGGAGAGGACTGGCAAGGCAGACTGGGAAGACAGGGAGGAAGAGCCCTGGAGAGGGAAGACGGGTGGAGGGAGGAAAGGAGGGAGAGGGGAGGGGAGAGCAACATGGACAGAAGAGAGAAACTGAGGAAGACATACTCATAGAAAGAGAGAAAATCCACCCAGAGACAGAACCACACATAGAATGAACAGAAACAGACAGAGGCAGGGAGACCCAAAGACAGACACAAACACACGCAGGTGGACGCCGAGGAGTCCGAGTAGGATGGAGGGAGGTAGGAGAGTGGGGCAGTGTCCCCCTCTGACCAAACCACTCTGGGACTCATGCAGCTGCCTTCCCCTGTGAATGGAGACTGGAGTGGTGATGGGAGGGGGTGGTTCATGCATGCAGGCCTCTCTGAGGTAGTGGCACCTGGCAAATGACCCACACTGGGTAGCTCTGTGCTCAGCTGAGTGGATGAAAGTTCGTGGGGACTAAGCTGCTGTCCCAGCAGGGCAATGCCTGCCCTTCAAAGAATACTTCATGGGGTGTTGGCTGTAGCACCACAAAAATGGGTAGAAAGAGGAGCAGGACCCTTCTTTCTATTCCCCAGGCTTCTCCGAGCTGTTTCCCTGCCTGTACCCTTCTTTCTAAAGAAGGGCCCCACTGGAAGGGCAAACAGAGCAAGAGTAGGCAGTGGCCAGGAGGTGGGAGGAGGGGACTGACTCACGGCGTGTCCATTGCCATTGGCCGGCTGCACTGGTTAATGGCGATGCTCTCTGCCCCCGAGACTCATCCTGGTCCCCAGCAGTTACACTGCCGGCAGCATTTTGGTCCAAAGGAAGCCCACTGTTCATCAGATCCCAGGGGCTAATTGGAACTAGCTCTGTGGTGCCCTGACCTTTTCTCAGCTGATCATTTGATGTGAGGAGAGGGGTCTGCTGTGTGCCTTGGCTCCTTCTTTGGGAAGCCTTCCCCAGCCCCTTGTGCTCCCCCATCAGGGCGTTTGTCCCTCTGAATTCCTTCTGTCTGTCACAATGGTGAGTGCAGACCTCAGTGCCAGTGCAGTGGCGGGCACGCAGTGGGCGTTTAACACACTGATTGATAAACGCTGTACTTAGCTCTGCCATGGAGAGGAGACCCAGGCCCTGCCCTCAGGGAGCTCCAGGCTGGTTGTCGAGAACAGAGGTCAGCCCAGGCTGGTTAGGAACCAGAGCAGGCCTCCCTCCCTCCTCACTGAGCCCTTAGTCTCAGGCCCAGGCTGAATCAGAGACCCTGAGCTCCACTGCCACACCCCACACAGCTCCCAGGTTCCTAAACATACAGTTTTATAATCTCAGGACCGGGAAGGAATACGGAAGTCGTTGCTTCTGCTTGCATACCTCCCAGGTCAGGACCTCACTTCTCAGCAGGGAAGTCTGTTTCAATTGTGGGGAGAATGCATGTTCTCAGATGGCGCACAGATCTTCCTGAGCTGCCTCCCTATCTCTACCATCCCCTTCCATGAGGAGCACCTCTGCTGTTGGACGCTGGGGGTGAAGCACAGCTGCTCTCTGGGCCACCAAGCCACTGCTGGCGCAGACAGGGGAGTGAAGCTTAGCATCTGATGCAGGCTGTCTTGCCCTCTAACCACGGGTCTCGCTGAGGGCCTCAGGCTCTGGGAGCTGGGACAGGCACGTGGGTGCGCAGCAAGCATGCATGCACATGAGGGGCCAGGCGCGCTGTGCCCTGATCAGACAGACACAGAGAGGTTGATAGGGTGTTTCCAGGACAGGGGCTTCAGACACCCATCTCCCTCTCCCTCTCCCTCTCCCTCGGCTCTCTGCTGGTGGGGTGGGTCTGGAGATGACTGGCCTTCAGGGTGGACCGCTCTGCCCTTGTTGCTCCGCGGCCTCACAGGACATTCCCACCTGGCTCCTGGTCAGACCTTCAGGGCATAGACTCAACTCAGGTGCTGAGTAATCCCACCTGGATGCTGGGTGACCCCAGCAGCCTCTGAGGCCACCTTCTTTGGAGCATCAAGCCAGGAGGAAGGTGGGCTCAGGCTGTTCTCCCTGGGGGAGGGGGGTCCTAATTACCTGGGGCGCTGGAGTAATGCAGCCCATGGCCCCTGACTCAAAGTCCAGAGTGTCAGTCTAGAGACATCTGGGTAGGAAGAGGCAACACCCCACATTCTGGCCAAGAAGCTTATACACGCTGCATGCTTTCCCAACACAAGGCTCACTCTGGTTTTCCTTTCTCCTGCCCTCCTTCTCTCTGGTAGTAAAGACTGACCACCACACTCACCCCAGGGGTTGGGAACTTAGCTGTACCGGCCCCTGCCCCCTGGGGAGCATTGGCTAAGCAAGAAGAAGCCCTGACGGGTGCCCTCACACACCCGTGTGTGTAATGTGGAAGATAGGTTTGCCCTCAAAAGAGGCGATATTTCCTTCTCCCCCTTCTGGGTTCTCACCGCACAGCGCTCGGGAGCATGGGCAAATCATGATGGTACCCCTACCGTGGGGTAAGGACAGAAGGAGCGCCCCCAACAGCCCCTTATAAGGGGTCCTGAAGGCCAGTGGTTTGACGGCGTGGCCTTCAGCGTATCTCCAACGCTGGGTTGGGAGTCCACTCCCTAAACGGCCCTCCTGGAAGGTGGGCGCAGAGCCCGTGATGAAGGGTCTGGGGCACTCACGCGTTGTGTTGTACTTGACGCCGTTGAAGTACTCAGGACACGGCCTCTCCACCAGGGCTCCTGCAGGGCTCTGGGGCCAGCATGTCCCGATCTGGTCCAAGGTCGTGTTGCAGTAGGAGTAGAAACCTGGCGACGGGAGAGAGCGGAGTGGGGCTCAGGGGGATTGTCGGGGTCGCGGGGCGCCGGGGGATGCAGGGCGCGAAGCGCTCGAAGCGCCGGGCCCTGGAGGCACCCAGGGCGCCAGGGAAGGGGCGCGCGCCACCCGGGTTCGCTCGCCTCCTGCCTACCCTCGGGGTCCAGAGGCTGCGCCCAGCCGTCCGAGAATAGCTCTTCGGCTAGGGCCAGGCTGCAGTTGGCTTCCAGCAGGCTGTGCAGCAGCGCCACGTCCATTGCGCCCCGCAGCCGCGCGCCCAGAGGAAGGTGAGTGCGCGCTTGGCGTGGCTGCGAGGGACCGGGTGAGTGAACAGCCGAGAGAACGCGGGGTTTTGACTTTGCCCGTCCAGCCCCGACCTGCCAGGCAGCCTGTGGGTGCTGCGCCCGATCGCTGGGAGCCGCCAAGTACGGACCTCAATGGAGAGGAGCTGCGGAGCGCACCAAGCTGCGGGCCCACCCTTTCAGTCGCGACCAATGGCGGCGTTAGGGGGCGGGGCCGAGCCACTACTCCAGACCCCGGCCCACGGTCCTGCAAGGAGACCGCCTTCTCAGGCCCCTTTGTGGTCCAGAGAAGGATGGCAGGGATGCAGAGCCAGGGGCCTGAGGTGGCGGAATGCCCCGGCCGAGGATCGCAGCAGTCGGAGCTGCTGGGGCAGAAAAGCGTGCCCGCCAGCCCGCCCCAGGAACCCACTGCGGTCCGCCTCACTGAGAACCAGAACTGGGCGGCTCGCTGTCTGAGTTTCTTCTCCCTAAGCTAGGACACTGGAGGGGGGGAGGGGGGGCAGGGAGCGGGGGCAAGAGTCCACGTGCAGATCTGCCCTTCAGTAAAGCTCCTTGTGGCCTCTGGGAAGGAAGTGGATCAGAGGGGCTTCGAGAGAAACGGGGAGGCCACCGAAAAGTCTAGTGAGAACAAGCAGCCAGGATGGGTGATGATCTGGACCAGGCTTGGGGGAGGGGGTGCTGGGATGGAGAGACGGACTTCCGAAGAGAACCAGTCCTGGAGAGAAGGGACTGGAGAGAGGACTCGGTGGTGCAGTACGGGGAGAAATTGTCTATAATTATTTCGGGGACGTCAGACACAGGCGGCTAACTGCAGCGGGCTCCTGAGACAATTCAGTCTCTCTTCCTTCTGGCTTGGGCCTGGCCACCTGGGGGAGATTTCTGTGTGTCAGGGGGAGAGGCAGATCAGGCCCCACGGCAGGAATAGAGGAGCTAAAGCCCTTCTGTGGAATGTGCTCAGGCCCTGACAGGACTACCTGCTCTGCAATCTGTTGCGGCTCCATTCTGAGTGCCCAGGGTGAGCCCCCTCTACTGTGGGTTCAGGATACAGGGCCTGGGGCATGGGACTCAGGCAGGGGTCTGGTCCTGCCTGTCTCTGCTCTTCCTGTATGTTACCTTAATTTTTATCCTCTCTTCTAGGGCTGTTTCTACATCAGTGAAATGTTCTCTGAGGCCCCTCCCAGTTCTGAAAGTCTCTGGTTCTGTGTTTTGAGATGCAAGGAAGACATATGTGAGTGTTATGTGTTTCTATCTTTAGAGGAGCTGGGATCCAGTCCTGCCTCCCTGGCTAGCCCCCAGTGCGAACAAAGATGCCACAGAAGGCTGAGCCCACCCTGAGCCAGCACTATGCCTGGAGAAGGGAGCAGGGAGCAGGGAGCAGGGAGGAGGCAGCTGGGCTGCCTTGGTGTGCCCCAGTCTCACCAGCCACCAGGGTCATGCTGCTGTCCCTGCCCAGGCAGAGTCAGAGAGCAGAGCCTCGAGATCAGGGCTCAGCAATGGAATATCTCCAGGCCGGCTGACTGGCAGGTACAAGGTGCAGGCCAGCTGGCCAGGTCCATCCTCTGCTTCCTGAATGGGCAATTAGAGCCCTTGGCTCAGTTCTGGGCAGCTGCGGAGGCAAAGGTTCCTTGGTGTCCATGATAACCAGTGCCTGGAGCAGGGGGGTGGAGGAGAAGTTGAGTCCCAGCCCCAGTCCTAGGCAGAGTCCTGTCCCAGCCCCAGGCTGAGTCCTGCCTCACGAGACACCACATGGTCTAGAGTGTGGCAGGCAGGGTCAGCCCCCGTCTTTGCTGAGAGACAGTCTCCTTTGTATCTGAAGGAGGGCCCTCCACACGCTGCTCACAGCACCTAGGAATGGGGGGAAGGGAAGCTAAGTTAGTAACTGGCTCGGCACCAGGGCCACCAGACAGGGGAAGCAGCTAGGTCACGGGGTGGCAAGTGCCCAGTGACCAGAGTCCAAGGGCTTCCCGTCTCACAAGCAGCTTTCTGTGGAATGGAAGCTTGGCCTGGGTGGCCTGGCTGCTCTTGATATCTCATGTGATAAAGCCTCCTCTGGGAAGTGATCACTTCGGCGGCAGAGCCAAAGGCCATTCTGTACCTTGACTGGCCAGCCAGGGCCGAGCATAGTCCCACAGACCTAAGGCCCCCTGGTTCCTGGGATGCAGGACCATTTCTTCACGGGTCTTACTGTAGCTATTGTAGGCACAGTCGTCCAGTGTTCTAGGTGTGACAGAGGAAACTGGAAAAGGTGGCAGCTTTGGAGCAAGGTGACTTTACTGCTCACTTCTGTGTTTGCAAACAGTGAGGAAAATGAGGAAAAAGCAAGAGCAAGAGCAAGGGATGTCCCTCGATTAGATTAAATCCAACTACAGATAAGAAAGTCTGGGCCTCTTTGCTGACCAAGGAAGCAGAGGTGGATGGGAGGCTCCTGGGATAGAGGACAGGGGGAGGGGGATTTGGGACAGCATGTGCCCCCAGGCTGGCGGGACAGGTTGTAAATAAGTTCAGGGAAGTGTGACAGGTGCTGGGGAAGACACCTGTGTGTCACAAGCAACACAGGGTGAGGCAGGAGTCTCTGGCTCCCTCCTGATGTCAGCTGCAGCGGCAGTGACCCGTTCCGGGAAAGCTCAGGCACTATCACGGCTTTCCGGCGCAGCCCGAGGCCTGGCGTGAAACTGGCACACAGCACACAATGGAAAGACACGGCGTCACATGCCCTCATGGCAGCACCCGATCTCTCATTCATCCCACTGCCCGTCAGGTGTCAGCTGGAAACAGCATGTAAGGGGACAGAGTCTGTGCTGGCGACAGAGTCTGTGCTGGCTTCTCCGAGGGGCTGCGCGTGGCCTGACCAAAGAGACGGGTATGCAGAGCTGGAACACAGGTGCAGGTTTACTGGGAGTCACAGTAGGGTTGCTGCCAAGGCCATGGAGGCTCAGGAGAGGCCATAAGGTGGCCCACTCTTGAGCTGTGATGCCAGGGACACTGACCCCAGGCCAGATACATTATCCTCACTCCGCCCACCCCAGCCCTCCTGGGCACATGGGAGATGGCCTGGTGTTTTCACGTTGAACTGTGGGACCAGGCTGTGGAGGGTCGGGAGGGTCCTCAGCAACCTTCGGGTCCCACGTTCTCCCTTACAGGTGGGCGAAGGGAAGCCAAAGGAGGGAAAGAACGACCTTTCAGGCCTCTCCCAGGCCATCTTCCTCTCTGCAGAAGCCGGGCTGGACTGCTGCACGGAGGATCATGTCACTCCTCACAGAAGTGGCTCTCAGTGGCCCTCAGGGGGAAGCCCAGCTCTCTAGCACCACAAAGGATCCTAATCCTTTATCTCCTGTCTTCTCCCTCCCACTCACTGGAGATGCCCTTTGGGACAGCTTGTCACTCAGTCCCTGGAGTCGCTCCATACCTCTGCACCTGGGCTCGAGCTGTTCCCTCTGCCAGGAGTGCCCTGGCCCCCCTCCCTCCAGCTTGTCCAGCGGATGCCCACTCGTCCTCCCCACTGTCAGCTTCACTCTCTCCTCCTCTGTCTTGTCTGGGTTGGGTGGCCGTCCTCGGTGCCTCCGTCTGCTAGGAGCTGTTCTACGTCACACAGGGGTTATTGGCTTTTCTACTGTCTCCTCGACCCGCCTGGAACTTCCCGAGGGCTGGTCCATTTGCTAACCAGGCCCAGCACGCATCTGACTGTGCTCAGAGAGTCACCTCTGAGGGAACCAATGTCTTGGCAGCAGCCTGGGCTCCTGGGCCAAGGCTCTGCTCCCATCTGACCAGCCCGGTGTGTGTGCCTGTGTGTTGAGTTTGAGGGGTGATTTGAAGTGATTCCAGACCCTGAATCCACTGGACCTTATATTGTGTATGGACCAAATGCATAATATGCCTTACAATGCATACCCTGTGATGAATAAAACAAATGATCCGCGTAAAGCCTGCCTGAAGCCTCTCGTGATGGTGTGTGTTTCCTCTATTGGGACCTCAGTCAAGGGCATGTGGTTTGAACGATCAGAGCCTTTGATTCATGACTCCTTATCACCCTGAGCCCACACCTGGCCTAACTTTACTTTATTCTTGTCTTTTCTTCTCATGGAAGTTTGTGTGTAGCAGTAAAAATAATGATTCCCTCACCCAATCTGAACCGAGATCATCACCAATCAGCTCCATATTTATCCACACACTCCGTCCCCAGAGGGGCGTTCTCTCCAACGTTGTGTTTATCCTTTCCTGGCATGTAGCTTTCTCAGTTCTATCACAATGCATGTTTGTCTAAATAATACATTGTTTGGTTTTGCTTGTTTTTGGACTTTATGTTAGTCGCTATGCATTGTCTTGATCAGTGGGCATCGAAAAGGAGATAACAACTGTGTAGGGACCAGAGCAAGTCCAAGGGCGCCTAGCAGCCCGCATGCCCCACGCAGGAACATGGCTAATGAGGGGTGATGTGGGTTCACCGCGGCTGCTAGGCAGCGCCACGTGCAGATGAATATTTAATGGCATGGGGAAATGTTCACTCTGAGTTAGGAGAGGAAAAAGCAGGTTACAAAACTGTGGTCCCAAGATTGTCCCAGTTTTACTTAAAAATAAAACAAAAATGAGAGAACATGAGGCTCTATGGATTGAAAAATTCCTGGGGCCTATAAATATAAAAACCCGTGGGTTGTAGGATAAAGGGCACTTACGATCTTCTTCGTTGATTTAAAAAATTTCCCCAGATGTGTGTGTGTATGTGTGTCTGTGTGTGTGTGGGGGGGAGCGTGGGTGTAACACGTATCCTGTTTAAAAATAGATGAACGGGATTACAAGTTATGAAGGGGAGGCCTTGTGTTTGGGAAAGTTGGGAGCCTCCTCTTCCCCAAGAGGGCAGGACCAGCAGCCACTTTTCAGGAGTCACGAGGAAGGTGAGGGGCTGTGCCTTGTGCTGGAGGGGAGAGGAAGGGAGGGGAGGGCAGGGCGAAGGCCATGGGCCTGTGGAGAGGGCAGACTGCCTCCAACTGCAGGGAGCTCCTAAGGGGGCAGGTGGGGGCCCCTGGTATGGGGACCCTGTTCCTGCCTGACGTGGCCGTGCTGCGTGCCCAGGTCTGTCACTCGGCCTGCTCCATAGACCCCGGAGGCTAATGTTGGCCTATCACAGAGGGGTAAGCTAAGGCTCAAGAGGTGTTAGGGGTTGAATTGTGTCCCTGAAAATCCAGGTACTGAAGGCCTACCCCCCAGTACCTCAGAATGTGACCTTATTTGGGATAGGTAATTAAGTCATTAGGATGGGCCCTGATCCCAAGTGACAGCTGTCCTCTTACGAAGAGGAGGTTAGGACACAGACACACAGAGGGAAATCAAGACATGGGGGAGATGGCCATCTCAGGCCAAAGAGAAGGAACTAATGGCTGACCTTCAACCTTGGACTTCGGGCCTCCAGAATCATGAGAAAATAAATGTCTGTTCTTTAAGCCCCTCTGCCTGTGGCATGTCACTGCTGTCCTAGCAAACGACACAGGTGGGTGAAGGGACTGGCTCAGAGTCCTACAGCTGCTGGTGGAGGAGCTAGGCACCAGACTTGGGTCCGTCTGACCTCAATACCCGAGCTCTTGACCCCTACACTGTAAGGAGGGCAGGCCATAAGGAGGGGACAAGGTTGTCCCCTTCCCTGCCAAACTTAGGCTGCATTTGTCGCTGGGTCTCAGTGTGGACTGACACCCTTGTCTCGGGGTTCGAGAGGTACTCCCAGCCCCCCCGCTTCCCGGCTGCCTCTGTGGATGCTGACCTGAGAAGGCTAGGGCACTGGTGGGGCCTGTGGGAGCCCAGGGCTGCTCTGACCTCTGCAGTGGCTGACCCTGACTCTGAACCAGCAGCTGGTAATCTCCGAGGGCTCAGATCCCAGGAGTCCGGCTGCTGCTTCGTGGGTCCTTATGAGAAGGTGGCGCTTGTAGTCATGGCAACCAGAAAATGTATGTTACACCTTCTGCTGGTCTTGCCCAAGTTTAAAAGCACAGGGGCGGTCCCTCCTCAGGCTCCTGAATGCAGCTCCCGCGGCTTCTTTTGGGTGTAGACGCAGGGAGCTGGGAGCTGGAGGACGACTCCCAGCCAAGCCCTTCATCATCAGGGAAGAGCCTGAGCCTCTCTTGCGGAAGGGGCCTGCCCAAGGGCAGAGACAAGAGCCAAGCCGGAAGCCAGAAGCTGGAAGCCCATCGCTGTTCACCACCCCACAAAGCCTGGACTGGCCCAGGGGAGCCTCTTCCTCCTGCAGGCCCGCAGGCCCAGGGGACCCATCCTTGTCTCTGGGGGCTGCCCAGGGTGCTGGCAGGGGGTGAGCATACCTGAGAGGTTGGTGAGGATGGTGGTGGTGTGGCAGTGCTGCCCCAGCAATGCCCATGGGTGCTGGTCTCCGGGTACCTGGCGTGGTCCAGCTGCCTAGGAAATAGGAGGGATGAGGGTCAGCGGTCTAGTTCTGGCCAGCCATTGACAGACACATCTGTCCCCTGCCCTGTTCTGTCGTTCATCCCTTACTTCTCCTACTTCTGTTGTACAGAAGGGGAAACTGAGGCGAGAAAGGCCCAAGGCCAAATGGCAAAACAGCAGCCTGGCCAGACTGGAACCCTGTATTCAGAAGTGGTCTGGTGCAGCTTGACCTCTGAGATAGAAACCTCTTCTGTCCATCCCTCAGCCCCCAAAGGTCTCCTCCCCAGGATGGGGTACACGCCTGTGAAGGGCCCACGTCCTTCCATCAGCAAACCGGGAGGAGGCCCCCAGCCATTCATTTACCCAGTAAATGTGTGCTGATGCCTACTGTGCATCAGGACCTGGCTGGGGGACCCAGTGGGTACACTCGGGTAGCCTCAGACCACATAGGGATTCCCTAGACTTACAAGGTGCAGAAGCGGGCAGGGAGGGCAGGTGATGATTGCACACCGCCCTCCAGGAAAACAGGCAGTACAAAAGGTGTTAGGTCACCACATGGGAGAGACACCTAACCTGGACATGGGAAGACAAGGGAGGCTTCCTGGAAGAGGTGACCCTTTGGGGACAACTAGAGGATGAGTAGGGAAAAAGGAAGGCCTGCTGTGCCAGTGTGAGCACTCACAGAGATCAGACATGGTTGTTGTGATAACAGCCACCCCATCCGAAGGATAAAAAGCACCCAGGATCCTCATCTCCTGAGAAAATCCTGTGGGTGGGTGCTGCACGTGGAGGGATAAAGTAGGTGTGGCTATCCCTGTGCTTCAGGCAACCACCTCCTGGTGGGAAGGACGGATGGTGGCTAACTTGTTACAGCATCTACAAGTTGCTAAGGAGGAATGGGGTCAGTCATGGAGGTGGTCATGCTGATGTGGGCTTTGAAGGTTGAGTAGGAGTTTGCCCAGCTGATAAGGACAGGCCAGGAGGGGCATCCTGGGTAGACAGCACAGCATGTGCAAAGGCTAAGAGGCTGGAAAGTTCATGGCGTGGGATTGACCGAGAGCGGTGAGCTCTCAGATACTGACCCTTTCCCCTCGTCCCTCCCGAGGCCACCACTTCTCCTCCTCTGGGGCAAGTGCGTGTGCATGAGTCAGGTGCACACATGTGTACACCGATGGGTGTGACCTTCCCAAGTCTCAGATTCCAGAAGCCACTGCCCCACTAGTGGGTAGCCCTTCCCCCTCCCCCTGCCTGTCAGATGTTTCCTTCTTGATAGCTGGGTCAGCGTTTGCCCCAGGATGTCCTCAGGGCCAGGACCCAGCAGCCCACAAATATCACATTCCCTCCATGGGGCAGACCCAGGGGTTTGTGTGGTCCCCTGAAGGCGTGCCCAGCACAGGTGGGAAGGACAGGCTTGTTTGGCGTGAAGTCGGCACTTACTGTGTATAAGACCCAACACTAAATAGCTCATTTAATTCTCTCAACAGCCTCTGAGGCAGCTGCAAATCAACCCACTTTACAGAAGTGGCCACTGAGTCTCAAAGAAACGAAGCCACCTCCCCAGGCCACACAGCAGGTCAGGGGCAGAGGCGGGATGGGACAGCCTGGCAAGTTGGGGCTTGGTCAGGTATACCCAGTAGGGCTGGTCCTGGGGGAGGAAGTGAAGGCCTGTGGTCGACGGATGCTGAGAGAACCTGAGCCCCAAATGGGGTGGCTAGGGGGTGGGGCTCGGGAGGACACTCCATTGGGAAGCTGCTGTCACCTGCAGTGCAGGGTGGCCTAGAGGGAGAGAGCTGGGTCACAGGGGGGAGTGGAGGCAGACCCAGCCAACTGGGTAGTGCCCTGTGCAAGGGAGACAGGAAGCTATAATCCCAAGTCCCCTGTAGACCTACTATTGTCCCTTTGGTGGGAGATATCTATAGCTTCTGTACTGATTAGCTTTTAGCTGCCCTGGGGCAGGGGGCCGCTCCCACCCCTCGCCCTGTTCCCAGTTCTGGGCCTGGCACAGGGCAGATCTCAGTACAGGTCTGGTGGCTGTCTGGATGGAAGGTTCTCTCAGGCAGGGAGAGCTGCATCCTCAGCCCCAGTTCTGGGAGCTCAGGTGCTGGGCTTTTCTTGCTGGTTAGATTTCCTCTTCTGAGTTTTCACTTTCACTCTGTGCCTGGGACTGGGAGCCCTCACCTTAGAACAGAGTGTAGGAGAGGCCCTGGCAGGGGGAGGGAGCAGTCAGTCAGAGCCAAGACACCAGCTGCTCTTCCTCCACCTTGGGCCCTGTCCAAGCAGAACCTGTGCCCCAGGGGCCAGGCAGGCCTCAAAGGTGCTACCTTCCTGGAGCCAGGGCGTCTAGCTGAGCCTAATGCTCCTTCCTGGCCTAGGGACAAAGCTTCATCTAAATTTAGTCCCTGGTCTAAGCTGGGGAGATTTACAGGACCACAGGTCCTGCGGCCAGACTGCCAGTAACCAGAGGGGAAGGGGGTGAGCTGTGGCCTGCCGCCTCCGTCTCTGTCCAAGGTCAGAGCAGACTGTTCTGGGAGTGAGAGCATTCTTCCCCACCTTCCCTTCCATTCACTGGTTTCACTGAGCCTGGGCTAGAAATTGAGGCAGAAGAAAGTCAGGCTCTGCGATCTTCTCCAAGGAGAAGATGGGGAGAGAGAAAGGGGGAGAGGAGAGGCAGTCTGGGCCCACAGCAGACAAGAGTCTGCAGTAGGCAGAGCGGGATCCGAGGTTGCCTGAGACAGAGGGTGAGGGAAGGGACGTCACAGGAAGGAAGCAGGTCATTATTTCTAGAGCCACTGGGTCGGCTTTCTGGAAGGGGAAAGCTTGGACACTCAGTTCTCATTTATCAGGTGCTGGACCTCAAGTGAGGACCCCCAGAGCCCCTCAGGAGCTTCCAGCAGACTTTCCCATGCCTGAGTCTGTTCTCGAAGCTCCCTTTTCCCAAGATGCCCCACTCTCCCTTCCAGTCCTAATTCAGCCTCCTACCCGCCTGGAGAAACTTCCAGGCCTCACTTCATTGTGTGTTCTGTCGTCTCTGGAAGCTGGTGGCTCCCTCTCTTTCTTGGGTCTGTCTCCCCTTACCTGTGGTCAAGCCCTGTGCCTGGCACACAGGTGTCTGGGGGTTGGGGGGAAGGACAGGGGAGGGAGGGAGGAGATACCCAGGCCCCCCAAAAGGGAGAGGGAGTCAGCAGGAGGCCCAATAACAGGACAGCAGGCCTAAAATTATCTCCTCAATTATCAACTCATCTAATGTCATTTTGCCAAAGAGTCACCCTTCTCTGAAATGTTTTGGCATCTGAGTGTCCTAAGAGTACCTCGACATTATTAATATCAAATCACATTAAAATGAAATTTTCATTAAGTGAACGGAACCCGGAGAGGGGCTGCCTGGTTTGCATCCTGGCCCTGCCACTCCCCAGCCCAGGGACCCGGGACACTTGACCTGGCCTCAGCTTCCTCATCCACAGAATGGGGATGATGAAGGCTGCATCTCCTGGGGTTGTTGTGAAGTTTAAAATAGATGAGGCATGTCAGTGCTGGTAGCCGTGCCGAGCACATGGTAAGCCCTGTGTAGCTGCTAAATGGAATGGGTGAGATAAGCTAGTTGAGTGATCGATCCTTCTCTCCAGTGGGTTCGAAACGACATCTAAAAAAATTTAAATTTTGAACACAGGGACTTTCAACAAGCTGGCAGAGGATTCCATTAGATCAAGCAGAAAATGACAGCTAAGAGGATGCAGGATTGGAGCATTACTAGGAATACAAAATTAAGTAAGACACGCCTTTAGACAGCACTTCTCAAACACACTTCCACATCAACTGAAGAGAAAAAAAAAGAGGGAAAACGAGCTGGTTGGGTTAGAAAACACTCAGAAAGTAGTTGGATTTGGGGGAAATCATTAGGTGAATTGGCTTTGGCCAGTGGCCCTTGGGGTCCTGCCTGCAGGCCCTGGGAACATGTGTGCATAGCTCTGGCTTTGGCCTTGGCCTTGGAGAGGGCTGCGCAGGTAGGGAGGGTCCAGGCTTCTGGAGGGGGATCCATAGCGGAAGTGAAAGAATGGACAGGGGGTAAGGAATTTCTGGCACTGAGGAGGGCCCTGTCCTGGACACCAGGTCAGCCAGTGTGCCCCGTCATCCACAAGGCCTCTCTGTCCTCTCCAAGCTGCTGGTAGCTCAGGTCCCCTCCACCTACCCCCTCCTCCAGGCAGGAAACCAGCATCCCATTATCGGACACAGGGATCCCCAACGCCGGCCCGGCCACCAAGCACAGCGCCTCCTTCACCTGCCCAGACACTGGGCACTGAGACCTCGGCCACCCCCCAGCTCCCGTCGTCCCCAACCAGAGACGCGACTCTTGCTCCCCACACTTACTCCGAGTAGCGGCGGGAGGAGGCCGAGCAGGCACAGGAGGAGTCGTGGGACGTGGTGAAGGCGCGAGGGCACAGCGGGACACCCCATGCCCGCTGTGGCTGGGGACAGAGCGCACCGCCCAGCGTGCAGGTCCAGCCCCGCCTGCCACTCCCCTGGGCCAGAGCTACTCGGACCCCGCCTTCCCCACCCAGCGAGGAGGCCAAGGTGAAGCCCTGGGCTCGGGGTATTCTCCTCCCACTCCCAACCCCACCCCCCACCGCCTGCCCAAAGCGGCGGTGACACCGCCCCACAGCCTGCCCCCTCCAGGTTATTTATAGCGGATGCCGGGCAGCCTTTTCTTCCCAGGCAGCCAGGGACCAAACTCTGCTGGAGCCTGCAGAGAAGGGGTTAATGCCTTTTCTCCGCCGCTGCTGCTGCCGCAGCCTTTGCCTGCCATGTAGTCACCCTCCCTGGCTAGAGAGGAATTGAGAAAGGGGAGAGAGGTCCAGGCAGGGTGGGCTGTGCTGGGGTGCCGGTGGGGGTACTGGAAGGGTCTCACTCTGGCCAGTCTCCTCCGCGCGCGGACATATTCCAATCGTCCGGGGAACTTCGTCCAAGTGACAGTGCCTGATGGGACAATTGGAAGCTGACTGTGGATGTAGGTAAACAGCAGTACTGTATCAATGTCCCAATTCCCAATTTGGACGACCACCCTGTGGGGAGGTAAAGAATGTCCTTAGGAAGGACACACTCAGGGCTAAATGTGTATTTAGGGTCACTATGCTTCTAACTTATTTTTACATGGCTCAGAAATGCAGACCTACAGAGAGAGAGAGAGAGAGAGAACAGTAAAGCAGATGGGTTAACATGTAAATAATAGGTAAATCTTGGCAATGAGTATATGAGTATACTTTTAATCATTCTTCCAACTTTCCTGTAAATTTGAAATAAAATGCTAAAAAGAAGTTTAAAACTCCAAAACAACAAGGACAGCAAATGCACTAATGCCAGGACGTACCTGGAGAGCCTGGTTCCCCAGGCGGGGGAGCCCAGGCCCAGGCCCAGGCATACTTCAGGAGCTGGCCCGGGGATCCTGACGGCAGGCAGAGCCAAGTGCGGGCCCCTGGTGGGCGCAGGTCCAGTCTGGGGCCGGTCAGGGCTCAGGAGGTAAGGCCTGTTCTCGAAGCCTCTGCAGCAGCCTCTGGACCTGTCCCAACAGGTGGGCCTGGTGCGGGAACTTAAGAGCTTAAGCAGCGGTTGTTAGGGTCTGAGCGGAAAGCATCTGAGGAATGTGATTAGTGGGGCGCCGAGCTTTTCCTGGAGGGCGCACAGGATGGGCACAGGCCCTGGAGAACTCGGCCCCAAGTTCAAAAAACTGATACTGTGTTCACTCAAGTCCTCCCCCTCTCCACCCCTTCCTTCAGGCAGCCTTTCCTGATTGCTCCCACATCGCCCTCCCCCTGAAATCTCACAGGCTCAGTCCGAGCCCCTGGCTTTCCCCTGGTGCGGACTAGTCCCTGCCTTTTGCAGGGGGATGGTCTCCAATCAGCTTGGGCGGAGCCTGGGTCTCCTCTCCTCTTTCTGCCTCTTCCCCCTGCCCCTCGCTTGTTGCAGGGAGCCTAGTCCCAACGGTGCAGGAGAATCTTTATGGGGAAAGCTAAGGAAGAGTTAGTTAACCAGATCTCTCCATTCACTTGAAGGTGACAGGGTGACACCTCCTCCCAAGTGCTGGGACAGGTGATGGCTTTACTGGCCCTGATCAGGTGGGCTTGGGCGGAGAGGGCTCTTGGCAGGAGCTGACAGGTGGATGGGTGGATTCAGAAAGAGAGTTGATGGGTCAGCAGGAGGCTCCCCGTTGTCTTCAGCACATGTCTCTGGAGCCTGTCCATGGCCAGCTGTGATGCAAGGCAGAGAGCAGAGGCTCTGCCTTCAGGGCCAACCTCAGCTTGTGGGGAGTGTGCCAGCCACGGGCCTAAGTGGCTGAGGTGTGCGGTAGGAGGTGAGAGAGAGCAGGAGGCACTGGGGCAGCTCAGAGCAGGGAGACGGGGGCCTGGGGTGGTGGGGGGAGGGCTGGAAGGGTTTAGACAGGGAGAAGGGAGACCTTTACCTCCTGATGGGGAGTCAGGATAGGCAGAAACAGGAGCGGGCAAGTGCAGGCTCTAAGAAGCAGCACAGAGGGGATCAGCCCCGTTCCTCTGTGGCAGGGCTTCCCTTGTGCTTCCAAATTGGTTCCCTCACTCTGCCAACCTGTACCTATCTCAGGAGGACTGTTCTTGGGCAGCTAGACCTGCAGTCTGCCCAGAGATGGGGGTCCTGGTAGCCAAACCCCAACTCCCAAAGGCATACGTCACCACTGACTGGAAGTGAAGAACTCCAGCTGCCATGGGGAACGCCCCAGGGGCCCCATGGGGTCCAGGAGGCTGGGGCTGCCTGCATCTCACTGCTGGGACTTCTTTTCCTTCTCTGTCCTGCTTTGTCCCCTCTCTTCCCAGTCTTTCCTGGGAACAGTTCCTTTATAAATCACAGCAGGTGACTCCTCATCTCAGCCCTGGGGAATCTGACAGCAAGGCAGCCTAGAAGGTCAGGGAAGTCTGGACTTGAACTTGCTAGGTGTAACAGGTTAAAAACAAACAACAACAATGAAGTCAGACAAAACCCTTGCACCTGGGGTGAGGGGTGACGGGGGTGCTAGGAGAAACCCCCGCCCACAACTGTGACTGGCAGGCTAACTGAGATACTGATTGTCATTTAGAAGCTTTCTGTTGCTAAGGGCTGCCTGGGCTGATGGGGGCCTATTTATTTTTGAGAGTGCCTTCATGGCTATTGTCATTATGAATGATGACTCAGGGTGGTCTAGGAGGGAGGTGGGTGGTTTGCTTTGTGAAGAAGTGGAAACTGCTAGACTTAGTCTGGCATTGGAGACAGAGATGGGTGGGGCGGCTTGGGTCTGGTGTACTTGGAACTCAGAAAAACACTGCAGGGTGAGTCAGGGCCAGAAGGGCTTCCCTGAGGGCAGGGGGCCTGGGATGGCCTTGGTGGGCGATCCCCATCTTCAGAAAAAGTCCCCTGTGCACAGTGGCGTTGTCAAGGTGCCCAAGAGTGAGGAGGTGCTGTGTGGGAGGGGAAAGGGTGGGTGGGGGCAGCAGCTGCTGGAGGTGGGAGAGGGTACCGGACATTTCCTGGTTTTATCCAGAATGGTCCTGTCCTTCCAAAAAATGCTCCATCCTCTCTTTCAGTTTCCCAACAATTTTTCCATCATCACTTCCTCCAGCCCCAAGGGGCCTTGTTAGATTTTTTCCCTGATTGTCCCGCGCGGGAAACTGTAATACCACAGATGTGTTGTCTGTGTGTGTTCTGTGGTTCCTCCGAGGGCTACAGACGGTGGAACTGTCCAAGACTGCTCTGCTCCCCACTTTCTGCCCCCCTGAGAGAGAGCATGCTCTCCCCCTGACATGTGACTTGATGGGCAGCGGGCCACCATGGAGTGGCCCAACGCAAGCAGTCAGGCTGGGTGAAGGAGAGGGGCCATAGCTGGTTGATACAGAAATGACCAGCTGGTCTGGACAGACTCAGTCAGAATCCTTCCCTGGGGTTTATGAACTTTGCATCCCCGAGAGTGGCCACTCCTCTGTCGAAGAAACTGAGAGTCGGCCTATGCAGCAGCTGCCTGGCTGTGGGGAAAGCTGAGCTGAGGGACAGAGCTACCACCCTCCAGAGGGGGCAGGGAAGGGGGCGGAGAGAAAGTCCTAGGGGCCTCCCAGGCTCTGGTGAAGCCGCCTGTGCCCTGGCCCCCTGAAAGGGGACTCTCCAATAAATCTTCCCTTATCTTCCAGCTAGTTTGCAAGGTGCTTCTGTTACTCGCTACCCTAGGAATTCTGACCAACTTAGAAGGAATCAGGAATTGAAAAGGAGTAGAATTCAGAGTAAAAAGTGACCAGGGACACGGAAGACACCCATCCCCGTGTCTGGGAACCACAGCTGTTGAAGAGGGTTCAGACCTCCTGTCCGTCTAATGGGCTGGGGCAGGCGGTCATTGTAAGTGGCTGTAAAAGGAAGGGTGACTTTGGGGGGCTGGGGTTCTTTGGGACAATTGTGTTGCATGTGAGAAACAGGCTGGATCTGTATTCTAGAAGGCTTGCTCGAGCAGCAGGGTGGTCTTGGTTTGCAGAGGCAAGGCTGGAGTTAAGGAGAGAGCAGAGCGGGCCAGTGCATCGGCCAAGGTGAGGGATTAGGTGGGACCTCAGTCCAGGGTGGGGTCGGGGCTGCCTTGCAGGGCCACCGCACTGAGCCTACCTCTCGCCGAGGTCGAGAGGGCTGGTACCTGGTGCCATAGCAGACGAGGCTGCCTGGGGTTCCCTCCCCACGCTCCTCACCCCCCGCCCTAAGCTTAGGCCAGGTAACACCTTGTCCCCCAGGTGTACAAGGCTCTCCTCTTATTTTAGCTGTGGTCACACCAATTTAGTCTCAGATGACAGAGTATGCCTTTGCAATGCCATTTCAGAACACGATTTTATAGCATCAGTGGAAGAACAGCCATTGATTTTGCCCCTTGTTTATTCTTTCTGTGGATTCTGTGGGATGTTACTCTGATTTCTCTCTTTCTCTCTCTCTCTCTCCCTCTCTCCTTCCCCCCTCCAAAACCCTGGTTCAGGGAGGTCAGGTCCAAGTATGAGTTATGATCATCTCTGTTGTCACTCGTCTGTAAAGAAAACCGAGTCATCGTGTTTAATGAATAGGGATTGAGTCAGCTCGGGCCAAGTTTTTACCCGCTCATGAACCTTGTGTCTGGAGAACAGCTGTGGGGCCTGTGTTTTCTGGAATGGTTCAGGCTCCAAGGCTCAGTGGCCCTCGGGCCTGGCTCTGGGTTGTCGTGTCTGTGGTTTCACAGCTGTCCCCCTGCCCTGTGCAGCCACCAGGGGTTGGGCTGGCAGAAATCAGGTCTCTGCTCCTCCCCCGGGCAGGTGCCCCTGTGTCTCCACCTCTGCTCTGCTGTTCGCCGGGGCCCCTGGATGCTACCTCCCTTCACCTTTCCCCCAGTTCCCTTAACTGTAAAATGAAATCATAACACCTCCCACAGATGCGCAGTGAGGATCAAGGAAGAACAGGTGTGGACAGCCACTTCCCCAAAATGTTTTGTTTCTTCTAGTTCAAAGTCAGCAAACACTGAGGACCCGCCATGTGCAAGACCCCGCACAAGGCATGACCATGGGTGCCTGGAACAGAGTAGATTCTTAAGTAAAGTTTGTCGAGTGATTAGGTGAACAGGGATGACTTTAGGTGTCTCAGGGCAAGAGGTTTGGGGTAGTCAGGGACGGAGGGATTTGAGAAGCCCCTGGCACACAGGGCAGGATCTGGATGCTTCTACCCACATCTACCTTCCTTTAACTCTTACAAAGGCACCAAGCTGGAAGGGGAAAAACAGTCCTTAGCATGAATTAAACATGCATTGATTGAGCACCAACTGAGTAGAGAATACAGAGAGAGAAGACACAGTGGCTGTCCCTACATGGTGGGGGAGACAGAGCAGGGATCAGGCAAAGCTACGAGGGCCAGCAAGTGTGGGGCCACCAATGCCACCTGCTGTCGGGGTTGGGGAGAGTGAGCAGAGCTTGGCTCGGTGAAGGTGAAGGTGTGGAGGGAGGGCCTCTGAGGGGTGAGTGAGAACAAGATAGGCTTGGGGACCTGCAGAGGGCTGGTGGGGGTGAAGTTGATCTTGGGTAAGGTGAGCAGTGGGCAGAGCCCCAGCCAGGAGGCACGTGGGCTGGGTAAGGCAGCCTTGGGAGGAGCTAGCCGTGGGGATGACAGGCCACTCTGGTGGTGTAGAAAGATCAGAGGGAGAGTGGTGTGGCCGGGACCTGCCCAGGGTGGGAGATGGATCAGGAGACGCTGCCAATAAATGGCGGTGATGGCCCGAGTTCTGGTCCTCATGCTGCTCCCTGGAGGACATCGGAGCTGGAAGGGACGTTAACAGTCACTCAACTCATATTCCCAATTCACAGGTAAGAAATCAAGGCCCAGGAAGGCCTGGTTCAAGTGCAGGAGGGTCACGCCTCGGCCCTTGCCAGCCCGCTCCCTCCCCTACTCTGCCCGCCGAGCGAGGGGCCCATGACATCTGCCCTCCCTCCTTTTCTAGACCAGGCTGTGTCTACTGTGGGGTGACTTGTGGAGCTTCCAGATGACAGGAGCCCGAGACACATATTAACATTGTGAGAGGCGAGTGGTCTATGAGGTCGGCAGGGCCTGATTCAGCCCTTTGCCAGGCAAGGTCAGGTCCAGTAGTAGATGTGCCCGGGCCTCCACCTCTGCTCCGGGATTTGCCATCCACCCCTTTGGCCACTCTGACTGGGAGGCTGTTTGTGAAGGGGGAGAATTGGAATTTCACTCAAAATCTTTTTTCTTTCCTTAAGAAAGATCATGCTCTCAAACTGAGCACTAGAGCCGTTAATTCACTGACAATAGGAGGCATTTGTGAGGAGAAATGCATCGCTTTGCACAGTCTGCTAATGCTCTTTGGCAGGTGCATAGAATATTGACAAAGGAGATTCGAACGGTCCTGTATGTATTTCCCCTGGCTGCTCGGGAAAAGGAGAAATTGGTTTTTGCACAGAGCATAAATACCATCACAGGTGTTCTCAGATAGTGGTTCTGTGCAGGGTTCTCTATCGTGGGCACAGAGTAGGGACACAGTCAAGCTTGGCTGGAGACGGACTGCTGGGTTAGCCTGTGTCCCCCGCAGTCTAGTTGCGTGAGCCTGGGAGAGTGACTTCAGCTCCCTGCTCCCAACTCCCTTTGGCGAGTGGAGCCCAGAGCGGCACTTGTCATCCCTCCCTCCTTGCCTTGCTCTGGGGATGATGTGGCCCAATCCAGGTGGAGCGGATAGTTCAGGGCCTGGCCCATCGAACACTCTGAAACCCTCCGGCTGCTGGACCAGGGTCTCCGTGGGAATGTGTGCGGAAAATGTGGCCAGGTTGGAGGAGATCACCCTGGTCACCTTGCTCCTGATGGTCGGGAGTGACATTGATCTTTTACAGATGTTTGCACTGTGATGAAAGTCTAGCAGTAATTGGTAAGTTAATATCCAGAATAGAGAGAGCTTTGTAAGTGACCTTAGAGAACAGCTAGTTTAATGCCCCTCTTTGTAGACGTGGAAACTGAGGCCCAAAGAGGAGAAAGGACGGCTCAGGCCCCCCAGGTGAGGCCTGCCAGAGCTGGGACAAAAGTCCCTCTAGATTGGAGGCTGCCTTGCTCCTCCAGATTCATTTCTCTACCCAGGGCTGTGACCCAGTCATAGATTTCAATGCCAAAGAACCAGCAGATCACCTTTGGTAAAAGGCCAACACCACTCAAACTAGCAACTGTGGCACTGAGGGGTGCCAGGATTCACCAGGGCAGGGACAGCAGCCAGCAGTGTAATGATCAGACCTCTTAGCTCTGTGACTAGCTAGCCTGGGAATTGTCCCGGGGAGCATCTCACCTTGATTTCTGTCCTGGCCACGGACGGCTGAGGTTATGGGCAATATGCATGTTCCAGCTCCCTGGACCCACAGGGATGATGACATTGCAGGGTCCAGAGATGCCCTTGTGCCCAAGTCAGAGGGAGAGAGGGAAAGCGACCCTCAGAGAAATGTTATTTGCCTCTTAGGTAGCTGGCGAGAGATTTAAAACCAGAGTCTTCAATCGTTGACTTCCCACTCGGGAATCTGACTACAAGGACACGGAGCTCTCAGCATGGCACCTCTTAGTGGTTGCCCCGGGAGCAATCACGAATGTTTCAGAAAACCCCCCAGTTCTAGTCCTTATACAGATGGACCCTGTGGACACGGGCAAGACACTCTGATGCCCACCCAGAGGGCTGGGCTGGAGGCTGGAGGGCTGAGGTTACAGATGAGAGAGAGCAGGGAGTAGAGTTAGTTCGATGGTCATCTTGGGCTGGCTGTGGCCGACTGGGAGTTAGTGAGAGGGTCTCTAGCTTAGGACTCCTCCAAGTGGGTATCTGTGGATGCTGTCAGATGGCAAACTTCTGGCTATTGGTCTTTAATGAGCACAGAAATGGACGGTGGGCAGAAGGAAAATTTTATGACAATTGAGAGAACAGCTTTAAGAAAAAATGTAAACATATATTTTGTGTATCTTTATCATTTTTTTCTAGAAAGCAACTTTCATTGTATTTCTCAAAAGTGTTGATCTACAATAAGGAAAAACTGCTGGCCCTTCCCCTCAGATGAGAAGCTCTGGTCTCTGGGTCTCTTCTCCAGAGAGGCTGAGGTGACTGATGAAGGAAGCAGCCTGGGCCCTGCGTGGTTCCCAGGCTTCCCAGCTGATGTTAAAGGAGCAGCCAGGTTTGAGAACCCTGCTGTCCCAGGCCAGCAGCATCTGCATTCCCTGGGGGCTTGTTAGAGAGGCAAAGTCTCAGTCCCAGACCTACTAAATCAGAAGGTCTGGGGGCTGGGCATAGCGATCTGCATCATCAAAGATTATTCTGATGCACACTCAGGTTTGGAAGCTATTACCTTCAACTAAGTTCCTTAGGGTCAGGGTCTGTTCACCTCCCAGCATTGCTTGGGCTTGGCCGGATGGGCCCAGATGTGTACACACTGAGCTGGTGGACATACTGACCTGCAGCCCTGCCCATAAAGGCACACCACCCAGGCCTCAGGCTCAAGTGCAGGGCAGAAATCTCCTCTTTACTTTCTAAAAATGATTTTATTTATGTTTAGAGAGGGGGGAAGGAAGGGAGAAAGAGAGAAACATCAATGGGCATAAGATATCCATTGCCTCTCACATACCCCCAATGGGGGACCCAGCCCGCAACCCAGGCATATGCCCTGACTGGGAATCGAACCCGCAACCTTTTGGTTCACAGACCAGCGTGCAGTCCACTGAGCCACACCAGCCAGGGCTCTCTCCTCTTTACTCTCGTAGAGAAGATTGTCTCCCTGTTCATTCTCTCTGATGAGAAATCCAACATCTATTTTTTACTGTTGTCACTTATTCTTTAATTTATTCCATCATCTGTTGAACCAACGAGTTTTGATCACTGTCTGTGCAGATGCGGTATGGGTGCTGGGAGGCAGAGTTGAAAGGAAGGGGCAGGTGGACAGGCGATTGGGGGTGGGTGGGTGGGATACGGCACCTTCCTCTTCCTAGTGCTGGCCCGGCCTCTCAGTGCGAACCTGGGCCAGTCACACTCCTGGCCTTGTCCCTAAAATGGGTGAAGTCTGGACCAGATGAACTCTGAAGGCTCTTCCCAGTTCTAATGACTTTGGCTTCTGAAGGAGGGCAGGTGACTGAGGCAGAGTGCAGGGGCCATAGGCACACGGTGAGTCAGCAGACTCTTAATCATTGTTAGGCCAATGGGGAATGAATGGATGGATGGTCTGAGGAAGAATATGCAAATGAACAGATGAACCAATGAAGGGACGTGAGGATGAGTGTGAAGTCGTCCTGGGGGCAGGAGAGGTGGGGTGTGTGTGTATGGTCCCGAGGCTTAAGCAATAGGGACATACCAAGTCCCGCACCTCTGCTGTCCTATGCTCTGGTCCCCTAACCTCATAGGCAGAGCAACCAGGACTTGTTAGCAGTCCAAGAAACCAGTGCCCAGGAGAGCCCCTGGCAGGGACACCTCTCAGAGCCATGAAATCCCACTCCCTGTCTGGGCCGGAAACGCCCTCTGCAGCTCCCCGCCAGCTGAGCTTCCCCTGGACAGTTCTTCCTTTCCTCGTCCACCTGGGGACTTCAGGCTGCCTGCCTTGACCACTCCAGACCCCACCGGCCTCCCCATTCCTGTGTTCCCACAGCCCCCCATGTCTGAGCCTTCTACCCCAGCCCTTCCTCTCTTCCCAGCCTGGACTCTTCTCAGCTGCCCCCCAACAACTCAGAAGCACCATGGGCACTTACAAATACTTTTAAAATTTATTTTCAATAACAAGAAACACACAAATACATCCTCATTATTTACAAATACAAATAAGAGAGACAGCCGTCCCCCTTGGTCCTCCCAATGCCATCAGCCTCCCCAGAGAACACTTTTTAAGTTTTCTGAGTTTCTTCTCACACTTCAGATTTTGCATTTTCATCAAATTTTGGTACTTCTGTTTTTTTTGTGAGGTTGTTTACACAAGTATCATACAGATGCTATTTTGCTTAACCGTATGTCTTAGAGACCCTTGAGTTCCAGCATTTTTGTGTGGGGTGTCATGTATGTATGTTACTTGTGGGTGTCATCTGTGCTGTGGCATAAATGTGGCACTAAATACCCCGCACGGTGACAGCTGGCTAGTGTACGGAGCAGGATCCACTGCTCATGGTAATGGAGATGTAGTGCATGCCCCAAGTTCACAGTCACTGATGATGCCTCTCTGTGCAACATGTGCACGTATTTCCCCGGGGACACACTCAGACGTGGGGTCACTGGCTTGGAGGAAACAGACATTTCGTATTTTAATAGACGCTGCTACACGGCCCTCCAGGTTCTAACTGCCAGGCACCTGCGCCCCCCAATATGCCTTTCCTCTGCCGACAGCAGTTACGATCAGTCTTCATGTGGCCAGTCTGAAGGGGAATCACACCCCGGCTTTCACTTGCATTTCCCTGATGACTCGCAAGGCCCAGCGTATTTCCATATGGCGACTGGCCATTTGCAGAGGAAAAGCTCATGAAATGATTGAGTGCTTAGTGAAGACACTGCTGAAGAAGGAGAGTCATGTGACTCAGGGAAGCATGTTCCTGGGCTGGTCCAGGAGTGATGCTCAGGGGACCAGGACCTGGCTGAGGTGCAGGCTGAGGAAGGCGCCTTTGACACTGAGAACGATTGAGTCACATGGCCAACCAGAAACAAGGCTGGGACCTGGACCCAAGGCCTCCTCAGCTCATGGAGCCTCACCCTAACTGGGTGTCCCTTGCTTTGGGAACTATCACTCTCTGAATGTAGGAACTTGAGTGTTGGTTCTGTCTTGTTGCATGGCAGACGCCCCCCCAAGTGTGATGGCTAAGGCAGCAATCATTTATTTGCTCACATTTCTGTGATTTGGGGATGTCTCAATGGCCAGATCTAGGAGCTGTCTGTTGGGGCTTGAACATTCAAGAAGGCTTCTTCGTTCACATGCCCGCAGCCTGGGCTGGGATGGCTGAACCAGCTGGGCCCTGGGTGCGGTGGGGGATCTCTCGGGGGCCCCTCCAAGCAGCTTAGCTCAGGCTTCCAAACCGCATGGCAGGTTCAGGAAACTGACACTTTTTTTTTGCATGTAAGCTGGTTGGCCCCAGAACGCAAAATAGAAGCTGCCAGGTCTTCTTCATGGCTGTACTTGGAAGCCTCAGATTATCACTGGTGCCTCATTCCACTGGTTAGTCACAGGGCCAGTGGAGGCAAAATGGACTTTATTTACTTCTTGGTAGGGGAGTGGCAGAAGCCCTTGCAAGAGAGCTTGTGGGCTGGAAGACACAGTCTACCACACAACTGAAACCCTCTTGAAACAGGTTGACAATAAAGAAGAGAGTTTATTCTAAGGACGTGGGGTGCCTCAGAGAAGCCAGGCCAGGAAATGCAGGGGTGGAAAGGTGTGGACTGGAAAACTCATCCATGACTCAGGCTGCCTCTCCCTGGCCTCGCTGGGGGTACCGTGGCCTTGCCTGCACACCCACTGTCTCGGCCTCTCCCCGCTCATGCTCTCTATGCGCTGCCCACCCCCCAGCCCAGGAGTGCACCCTCAGTCCCCGCATCCTCAAGTTCCTTGAATTTTTGTGAATCCCAGTTCCAAACCCCAGAGAGTCTGACTGGCCTAGGCTGGGACAGGTTTCTCCCCAAATGTGGAAAATGAGGCTCAGAGCATTACAATGCCCAGTGCCGGCACGTGGCAGAACCAGGTGTCCAGCCCTGGCATCTCCCTGACTCCAAGTCAAGGCTCACTCCAGGCTTCCCCTAAGTGCCCTAGCCCCCAAGCCCCCGTCAAGGTCAGACCTGTGGGGGTTGAGTGGGGCTGGACCTCACAGCCAGGGGCTCTCTCAATCAGCAGCCTCCTCTGGTCCCTGCTCAGGGTGGGGGGCAGCTTAGTGGTGCAATTCATCTAGACTGAAGGGCTTCAGCCATCCCAGCCAGCAGGCTTTCTGCCTTCCCATGCCAGCTCTGGAGCTCCCGAGTCTGCCCAGAGGAGGCCATCCCAGTCCCCGGCAGCTCTGATGAGATGGCTCGTTATGACTCTCGGAAGTCTGGCTGTGCAGCTGGGATGGGGCACCCCAGGGCTCTCTCTGAACCCCTACTTTCCTCTACCTTCTATGTAAAAACCTGGTTTGGGGCCCCACAGTCCCCTGCGGCACTCTCCCAGCCCTGTCCAGGGCTGGCCTGCGTCAGGGAACCTCTGTGCTTCTGGTCTCCGGCACCTTCCTCTTCTCTGCAGGGCCTTGGCTGATGTCGACCCACAGCAGTGAGGGCCTGAACCCCGTGGCTGCTCGCAGGTCCTCATGGGGCCAGGACCCCTGTTAGTACTTGCCAGGGTGGCCCCTTCTGCTACAGAGACATGGTGGCCAAAGGGTGGTACACTTGGGACTTCAGATGGCATCTCAGCTCTGCAGAAGCAGGGCTCAGGCTGGTATCTGTTGATATTTTTAGGTTGCATAATGAAATTCCACCTTGAATTTGCACACCTTTTATTTTTCTCTTTTTGAAATCCTGTCCCATCAACCCATTCCACATCAGCACCTCTTCCCTCCTAGCTGGGGATCAGCCAGCACTTTCTTCTTGTTCCCCAAATGTAAATGGGGGCTTCCCCAGGCCACTTCAAGGCCCACCAGTGAGCAGTCCACATAGACAGCCCCCTCCCCCAACAGAAATGTGACTCTGAGATGAATGGGGGTCTCTTAACCCGCATGGTCCCCTGAGTCACCTCGGCTGTGTGGACGGTGCAGAGAGGAGCCGCCCGAGCAAGGATGAGCCTGGCGAGTGGCTTATCAGCATGACCGCCCAGGCCTGTAGGCATCTCAAAGGGATGGCAGCTTCCACTAGCCTCGCTGGAGTCAAGCCAGTTGCCAGGTTTGGTTTTAATTTATTTGCAGATGAATATCCCTCCTCAGAGGCAGAAGGAGGGAGCACACAATCTCTTTTTAATTATTTGGGGTGTGATTTACAGAGCCCTCCGAGCCAGTGCCCAGGCCTGAGGGGCGCTCTGATCCCTGGCGAGTCCCTGTTCCTTCTCTACTGCCCCTCCACAATCACACACACAAGGGTCATCCAGGGCCCAGGCTGAGCCCACCTGCCTCCCACCCCCTCTGTTGCATGCCCCTCCCCTTGTCTTCTCATCCCTCTGCCTTGTGAACAGAGCTCTGATAAGCACCACTGAGCCTGGGTGGGGGAGGCACCAGGGTGGCAAACACATGCCCAGCAGAGATCTGAGGTCCCCCAGGAGAGGCTTTCACACTCAGACCTGTCACTGGGCCTTGAAGGTGTGATGGTGTCACTCGTCCTCTCTAGTGGCTCCGACGACGCCCACCTCACTGAGAGGAAGAGCTGCGGCCCACAAGGCTCTCCATGCACATATGTGCCCGTGTGTGCTCACATAGGCCCATATGAGCAACACACGTCACTCACATGCCTGTGCACACACACACAGATGCTCACATGAACAATGCACACCCACGGATGTGTGCAGACATGCACACCCTGCACACATGGATGCCTGCATGAACAACACATGCACACACACACACAGAGTCCCTGGAACTCACCAGGCACTCTCCCATCGCTGGGCCTTCACTCGGTCTGTTCCCTCTGCCCAGGCTCCTGCTTGGCTCACTCTCTTAACTCTTGCCTGAAATGTCGCCCCCTAGAGGCCCTCCCCAGCCACACTGCAGTAGACTTCGGTATGCCCCCTCCTGCCCACATTGTCTTTGCAGAAGGACAGCTGTCTGGCTTGGGGCACTTCTCTGTCTCTCTCTTTGCTCTGCTGGTCAGCCCGCAGCCATTGACAGGAGGATGGGGGAAGAGGCAAAGGCATCAAGGGGGGCCGATGTGCCCCAAGGGGGGCGCATCAAGGGGGGCCGATGTGCCCCAAGGGGGGCGCATCAAGGGGGGTGTGCTGTGAATGCTGCCACAGAACTCCCTGGGGACTGACCTGAAACCAGGACCCCACTGACATCACATCCATTCCGCCTGTGCTGCCTGCCTGCCTTCAGTTCACCATGTGCACCAATCTCCCCCCAGCCAGGCTCCCGGCCCGGGTGAAAGGTCACACTATTTAGACTTGTGGACCCCAGCTTACCTATGTCCCCTCCACCGCCCGCTGAACTCCTTGCTCTATTGTTCCTAACTTATCGTCTTCTAATACAGGATGCTTGCTCTTCTTTTGTTTTGTTTTTTTTTTTCCTCCCAACTTAGAAGGCAAAGTCCTACTTAGGAGGCAGAATTTTATGTTTCATTCGGTTTACTGCCTGCACACA
Organism: Macrotus californicus; assembly: GCA_007922815.1. Taxonomy (NCBI): domain Eukaryota; kingdom Metazoa; phylum Chordata; class Mammalia; order Chiroptera; family Phyllostomidae; genus Macrotus; species Macrotus californicus. The sequence goes on along the minus strand of VMDR010000290.1, from coordinate 142,152 downwards.
GCAGGTGCTCAATAAACAGCAATCTTGTGATCACCCATATTTTGTAGACCAGAATCTAAAAGCCATCATGATGCTTGCACAGCAGAGTGAGGACTCAAACCCAGGTCTGTCTGTCTGTCTGTCTGTCTATGGAGTTATGCAGATTCCATAAGCCACCTTTCTGCCCCCTCCGCCCAGTGTACGGAGTATCACCTGGGCACAAGCACGCAAGTCACCTGTACTCTCCACCACTCTGTCTACTTTGTAGGTGTGATGGCACAGATAGGGTGGAGTCCCAGGCTGTCATTTATTTATTGTATGTCCTTAGGCAGGTTCTTTAACCTCTCTGAGTCTCAGCTCCTACATCTGTAAAATGGGGATACTTTGACTCACTCAGCAAAATTACTTTTCAAGCACCTGGGATGCACCAGGCACTGTGCCAGGCGCTGGGGAGAGACACAGTCTTGTGCCTGTGGATGGGGCGTACACTATTTGGCTGTCTGAAAGCCAATGCTGGGCTTTCCTAATGGATTTCCAGGAGCTTCCTGCCTTTGCTGCCACTGTAGGGAAGACTTTGTTCCTCTCTGGTACCAAGGGACAAACAAGCAGTGTCTTTTGAGGTCCAAAATGAGCACTATAAGTCCAGGGGAGAGGCACAGCAGGAATTTTGCTGTCCAGTGGAACTGCTAGCCAACGTCTTTCTCAGACCCAGAAGTTCTCAGGACAGAGAAAATGCATTGCTTTCTTTTCAGCAGATTGGGTAGTCTAACAACGGCAGGAAGCGGACTTCTCGAGGAATTACAGAGGTGTGCCCGCTCTGTCTGCAGCCACGTGGCCCCGGTGGGTCCCAGCAGTGTGAATGTTCCAGGCCACATTCCCAACGTGCCCCTTCCTCCTTCACAGAGAAGCAGCCCAGCTTCCTTTGCTCCTGGTCCGCCCCTTCCCAAAGAAGAGGCACCAGGGGCCTAGCATGCGACACCTTGTTTCCTGGGACCCATTCTGCTTCTCTAGCCTCTTGTCCATTGGGCCTGCACCCACCAGCTGCCCAGCCTTCCCGATCTGGGCACATCCCTCCTGCTCCTGTTCCCACTACCTTTGATCACATGAGTCCCTCTGCCAGGGCTAGCAGCCCCGTCTCCATTGCCCTGCTCCCAGCCCGCGACCCCTTGTTGGGCACCTCTGCCCGTGGAAACCCCTCCAAGCCCATGCCCGCCACTGCAGGAGCCTTTGCTGACTCTCTTGGTCATGCTCATGTCCTTCTCTCCCTGTGCTTGTCCTGGCTGAGCTGTCTCCCAGAGGCTACTCAGCCACATACCCATGTCACAGCCCCACCCTCCGCCTGAGCATCCTTGCCTTCAGGACTAAAGAGAAGCCTGGAAGTTACCTCTCTAGACACCACTGACCTCCTAGGGGTTCCCCAGCCCCTCTCTGACCTCTTCGTGGAGTCCCCCAGCTCTGAGAGCTGGAGTCCACCCTCCTGGCACTTCTGACAGGATGCCAGCAGAGTGGGGCCTCTCCTCTGCTCACTGGGCACGTGCTGAGTTCAAGTGGAAAGAGTGCTGACAGTGACCGACACTTCCAGCACTTACCTTGGGCCAGGTGCTGGGCTCAGTACTGAATGTACATGAACTCATTTAGCCCCCACTGTCACCCTCACTTCATATGTGATGAAAGAGGCGGAGAGAATGGCTTAAGTAAGTGACCAGGTGAGCCTACCTGAGTGTCAGGAGCAGAGTTGAGTCCAGCCAGCTGCTCCTTTGTCCTCTACTCTCTATGCCCCCCTGTGCTACAGCGACAGGAAGGAGGGCTTCTGAGGGCTGAGGTCTCCAGGGACACTTCCTGGAGCAGGGGCCCTCTAACCAGTGACAATTTGCTGATTGGACAATGGCTACATGAGAAGTGCTCGCTGGTGCAGATTCTTGTGTTGACACTGTCATGCTCCAGCTCTGCCTGGACAGAAGTAATCAAGGCCTGTCCCCAGCCTGGTGGGGCCCACAGGCTCGTGGAAACAAGAAGACGTGTCAACAGAACCTTGCAAAACCATGTGGCACCATGCAGGTGGTGAAGGGGAAGGAAAGATGGCTCTCAGCAGAGCTATGAACTACCTGGGTTTAGAGGGAAGAGGAGGTTCTACAAAGTATGGCCACAGCCAAGGCCAAGGGCACGCACAGCAGAGCAAAAACAGCACTAGCAAAGTCCCCAAGGCAGGGAGGGCCGAGTAAAGCCAGTGTGGCTGGAGTGTTGGGGTATGCACATGCGGTGACCCCTGAAAAACCATAGCCAGGGACCCTGGTTATGGGCCTGTCTAGAGCCAGAGGGCAGGGGTGGAGGTCCTTTTTCTTCCTGAACTCCAGCCTCCTCTGCTGAAGCTTGCATTTCCCTTTCTTGGATCTCCAGATTTCCTGCTATTTTAAGCTCTGATTTGGCTCCAGCAGGACAGGACTTATTCCCCATGGATGCCAGGGCCAAGGAGAGGGCAGCCACAACCAGAGGAGGGCTTGAGAACCCTCTGGATGGGTGGGTTCACTGCCCATTGGAGATGGGGAAGCTTAGGGTTTAGCACATAGGTCATGCCTCCAGAGCCAGCAGCGCCAGGGACAGGGCAGCAGGCAGGCAGCTGAGCCTTGTCTGGGAAAGGGATGTGTGGGTACTCAAAGTTCTAGATCCAGCTCAGGTCAGGATCAGTCCCTAGAATGGAGAGGACAGGGGTGGGGAGCAGAGACTGAGGACCAAGGAAGTGAGTCGGGGGGGGGGCAGGAGGAGAGGGTGGTGAGAGAGGGAGAGAGAGGAAGTGCTACAGAAACGAGGAGACAGAACAAGAAGCAGAAGAAAGAAGAGCACTATTTAGGAGGTACCATCAAGAGGCCTGGCTGTGCAGGTGCAGGGGAGAGTGTGAGAGAGGAACGAGTCAGGGATGGAGGCGTGTCCTCACGGGGATGGACACGTGAGGGAAGGAGCAGGTCTGGCGATGAGGAGCCTGCCTTTGAACCTGCTAAGTTAGAGAGGCTGCGGCCCAGGCAAGTGGAGGAGGGCAGGAGAGCAAACAGGGCTGACACACAGGCAGTGGCTCTCTGGTGGACTTCTAGAAGGAATGGTGATTCTTGGATGCTCCTAATGACGTGTCAGCAGGGGAAGGAGAGACCACCAAGCCCGGGGTAAGACAAGGGGAGTGGGGCACATTTTCTTGGCAGACTGCTAGAGCCCCCTCCCTCTCTCACCTGGAGACAGGAGCCTGAGGGGTCAGGTGTGCCAATTCCAAGGCCTGCCCAGGCCCCCTGTGATTCCAGGGACAGGTCAGGATTCAAGATGCACCCCTCACTCCTTGCTTCTCACAGTGTGGCTCCTGCACTCACAGCAGCAGCAGCAGCAGCAGCAGCATTACTTGGATGCTTGTTGGGAGTACATGATCTCAGGCCCTGCTGGCTCAGAATCCTCCCAGCTCCCAGGTGACCCACATGCACACTGGTTTGGAAATACCTAGTCTCTGGGTCCCTACCTGAAATCCAGTGTCCAGGACCCACAGAGACAGGAGCGTTCTGGTTTCATAGTGGCCCTTCCTGTCCAAGAGTTTTCAGATTCCTCTGGGTGTGCCAGCTCTCGGCTCCTCCACTGGGTGAGGCCTGGCAGAACCTCAGGGGCCAAAAGGTGGCCTGAGCGCAGGCACTTCTTTTCTCAGGAGGCTTTCCACGGAGGGTACCTCTGCCAGAAGCTTTCTGCCCTGTGCTGCCCTCTGGTGGCCACAAGGAAACATAGCCATCTCACATGGCCCCACCTCTGCAGCTAGGACAGTCTGAGATTTAAACATCCTTGTTTTAGAGTTCTGTTTCCAACATATACCTCACAGGAGTGAATATTCCCTTTTCCGATACACTAAGCCTGGCGGCTGTCCCCAGGTGTTCTCTGGTTCCTGTGTGACTGTGGGGCACCCAGGGACATGGCTCCAGTCTTTACCCCATGTGTTTAAGACCAGGAGGCCTCTGGACAGTGGGGGACTGGTAAATGTTTCACAACCAGCTCCAAAAAGACAAGAAGCATACATGAAAAAGTGGGCGGTAGGTGGTTTGTGGAGATTACCACTTCCCGTCGTGTGAACGCTCCAGCCACAGTTGACTGCAAGCCCCCAGTGGTCTAACAACTGTCCCCCCCAGTTCCTGAAAATGTGACACCTGGCTGAGCACACCACTGCCTCTAAACCAAGGCTGGCAGACTTAGCAAATATGAAGACAGGGTTTCCGGGTAACTGAATTTCAGATAAAATGATGTTTTAAGGTGTAAATGTGTCCTCACATTGCATGGGACACACTTATCCTAAACAAATATCCACCGTTTATCTGAAATGCAACTTGAACTGGGTGTCCGTGTTATTACCCATCCATTAGAGAGAGTTTGTAGCTGGAACAGCAGGGGCTGTGGTTGGAGGGCATGCTGTCCCCTGCAGCTCTGCCTTCCTCTTTCTCCATCAAGTGCTGTGACACAGCACCAAGTGTCCCAAAGCCCCATTGCACCGTCTGGGGAAGATGCCCAGCGATTAGCACGTGAACGTTGGTGTTATTTCCTCGGGAGCTGGCGCAGCGTGGGACGCTTGCTTCCCAAGTGTGATTGCAAGAGGGTTTTTAGATGTGTGCATAACTTTCCAGTGATGTATTGGTTTTAACGTGTATGAGAGATTTAACCAACACACCCAAGATGTGATTTTGTGAATAGTACTGCCTGGAAGCACTTTCCTTGTAAAAGAAACTTAAAAATATGTGTTGGTTAAAAATAATAATTCATAAGTAACAGTATAGGCACTGTGGGCTGAATCGTGACCCCCCAAATCCGTCTATTAAGCCCTGAAGTCCAGCACCTCAGAATGTGGCTTTATTTGGAGACAGAGCCTTTAAAAGGGCCTATACGTTAAAATGAGATCATTGGGGGTGGGGGTCCTAATCCAGTATATCTGGTGTCCTTTTAAGAAGAAGAGATTAGGACACAGACATGCACCAAGGGAAGACCATGCGAGGACACAGGGAGATGACCGCCACCTACAAGCCAAGGAGAGAGGCCCCAGAAGATTCCAAGCTTGTTGACACCTTGCTTTTGGGCCCTTAACCTCTGGAACTGTGAGCAAATACGTGTCTGTTGTTTAAACCACTAGGACACTGATACACTGGGAGGTGTGCCGGTGGGGCCAAGATTGTGAAGGGGCGCCCGAGTCACTGGGTCTGAGGCAGCTGGTACTGGGCACAGGCAAGGGTTTAGCTGGCAGCCAGCTTTGCTGGTTCCTAGCTGTGTGACCTTCAGCAAAATCCAAACCTTTTTGAATTTGTGCTTTTTTGTTGTTGTTAATTTTTAAACAATAATTTGAGAGAGACAGGGTGGTGGGGGGGGGGAGAGAGAGAGAGAGAGAGAGAGAGAGAATTCATTGGTTGACCTTTGTATGTGCCCTGACTGGGATCAAAACCGCAGCTTTGGTGTGTTTGGCGTGTTCTGGTGTGTTTTAACCAACTGAACTAGCCAGCCAGGACTCAGTGTCATGTTTTGAAGAAGGGAGCCAATAACAACCATCTTGCCTGGAAGTGATAGGATTAAAGATGTGATAATGCATGTAAAATGCTTGGTGCTCAGTAACGAACAGTCTCCTTATGGGTAAGCAGGCACCAAGTGGGGAGGGATTGCCCTTTAATTTCAGTGCTGAGTAGGCAGAGCCCGGGGCTTCTGTGCCCCTCGCAGTCCAGGCCAGCCAAGGTCAGCGGGTCTCCAGCGACCCCAGGAGCCAGCTCGGGTGCTGCCAGTAGATCTATGGGTTTTCTCTCCAAGGATCGAGGAGGCAGGCACTTCCCCATTGCCCATCTTGGGAAATGGAGACTCAAATTGGAGCGGTGACTTGTTTTAGGCCACCCAGATGGATCGGGTCTGAGCCAGGACCCCGGCAAGGAGCCCCTCCCGGGCTCCTGGGCTGGCACCGGCTTCTGCCTCGTGGGAGGTGCCTCCAGCTCGCAGAGCAAGTTCAGAGGACGCCCCGCCCTTCCCGCCTGCCCTCTGCCCCGGCTCCGGGGGGAAGGGGCGGAGCCTCCGGTGCAGAGAACACGTCGCCAAGGCAACGCGGCCGTACTGGCCAACCGGCCTGGGGGTCTGGGGCTGCGCGCTGTGCCTCGTGGGCAGGGCAGGCGGCATGGACAGCCTCTTCGTGGAGGAGGTGGCCGCCTCCCTGGTGAGGGAGTTCCTCAGCAGAAAGGTACGTGGCGCGCCCGCCGCAGCGTGGGACAGTTGCTCTAATTTGGGGGCACCCTGGGGGCTCCCCTGCAACCTCTGCCCCTTCGGGGAGGGAGAGCTTCCCCTGTCGGCTGCCTGCCCCAGAGGTGCCCGCCGCAGCTCCACTTTCCAGGCCTGGGGTGGGGGAACTACATTTCCCAGGACCGCTTTCTGTCCCGTGCAGTTCCCGCAAGCAGGGCCGCAGCGCAGCCGCCCTCCCGGGCTTGTCCCCTCCGGGCCCGGCCCAAGACTCTGTGCCGCCAGGAAGAACCGCCCCCAAAAGGGAACCTGAAGGGCTAGGAAAGTTCTTGACAATCAGACCCCTCCAGTGACGTTCACCCACAGCTCGGTCGCTGCAGGGGGTTTGTTTGTAAGTTCTGTCTTGTCCCAGGAGAGTTTTTGGAGTGATTGAGGGTGGGGGACGTCCTTGGCTCTCCTCCGACTTGGAGGTGAGGGCAGCCCAGGAAAGAGGTGGCTGGGGGTCATAGTGAAGGAGAGCCTAAGGGAGAGCACCTGTTACTCTTACACAGTGACTGAAGGCTGGCCACCTGCCATGTGTCTTGGGTCCTCGTGGTGTCCTGGAAGGCTGGGCGATGGGCGCTTGTCTGGGATCCACTCTCACACTCACACACACACACACACACACACTGTAACAATGTTTTGAATGGAGGGAAGGCGAAGGGCTTTGGAGTTGGAGCAGTTCCCTTCTGCCGCTAGGTAGCTGCTGAGCTTGGGCAGCTGCTCACTGCCTCGATTTCCTTGCCTGTACCACAGGAATGAGAAGACTTTCCCTTGGCAGAGTTAGAGTGAGGATTAACAATGATCTATGGGCAGCTCCTAAGCATTGTATGGAGCACATAGTAGGTATGCAACATTGTCTTCTCCCCATCTCTGATGTGTACCTGTTCTGAAAGTCTTTGTTTGCTTTTCAAACGTGTATTTTTATTAAAACATTTTTTAAAGGCATGTGGCTTCATTGCATCTGCTTTATTGTGATGGGTCATTGACTTTTCATCACCCAGGCTTAGCCAGACATTGGATTATCAGGGCACACCCTGGGAGGCTGGCCACTACTGTCATTTGTTAAAAGTCTGGTCGCCAAGCAAAACTCCCAGTTTTCCCTCATGCCTTTTGTTTTTCGAGTACAAACAGGTTCCAGGATCCTCACCTGAAATCCAAGGCTCCTCTTGATCTCAGCTTACCATTTCGGGCTCACTTCTAGCTTCATGCTCTTCCCTGTTCCACTCAAGTGCCATGTCCTTCCAGAGGTCTTCTTGGGTAACACTAGTTGGAGTGACCAGCTCATCTTATCTGGTTCGCTCACCACCGCGCCTGTTGTAGTTTATATACCTGCCTTTCTCCCCTGCCAGGTAGGTCCGCAGAGCCGACCCCTGAACCTTGGCGGTCGTCTGGTCCACCCAGCTTCTTCGCCAGCCCCCCCCCTTTTTTAAAGTATTCTATTTATTTATTTTTAGAGAGAAGGGAGAGAGAAAGAGAGGGAGAGAAACATCAGTGTGTGGTTACCTGCCATGTGTCCCCCATTGGGAACCTGGCCTGCAACCCAGGCATGTGCCCTGACTGGGAATTGAACCGGCAATCCCTTGGTTTTCAGGCCTGTGCTGAATCCACTGAGCCACACCAGCCAGGGCCAGCCCATTTTTTATTTGGGTACATTAAGGCCCTGGAAGAGGAGAGGGGCTGCCCACCATCTCCCAGAAAGCCACCGAGAGATGGGATTGCAGCCCAGGTTGACTGCTTTTCTCACTGTCCTCGGCCTCGGCCGAGACCACGCACTCCCCACGGGGCTAGCACAAGGCGGGCCCAGCAGTTATGATGGAGAGAGGCCCCATCACGGTTCGAGGTACCTTCCTGGTGCCTGTCTGTTCTCTCAAATCCTCACAGCGGTCCGGAAAGACAGGTGTAACCACTCCCTTGCCTGTAAGACCATCGCAAGAGTAGGAGGCGAAGAGACGTGCCCAGGGTGAGCGGGGAAGACCATGTCACCTTCCTCTGCTTGAAACCCTCCATGAGCTTCCTGTCACAACTGGAGGGAGGTCCCAGGGAAGGTCTCACCAGGACCCACAAGGCTGGCTAAGACCTGGCTCCCTGCACCCCTCAGGCCTCATGCCCCGACCCAGCATCGTGCCCTGCTACGCTGGCCTCTTTGAACACACGGAGTGTGACCTCTCTCAGGGAGAGTCATAACAGTCTCCTGGTGATGTTGGGATCCACCGAGGTGATTCTTCTGGTGCCCCAGCCTCCTAGTCTGTGGCCCCTCTCCTGCAGTGACCAGTCCCATCCTACCCCTCCACCCTTTTCCCGTGACTGTGCCTTAGGTTTGTCATTGCCATCACTGCCCTCTCCATAATCTCAGTTCCAAGTACCCCACTGTCCTCATTTTCAGCTCACCTCCACCCCGGAAGTCTGACATGAACTGTTCTTCAGCTTCACTCATGTCTCCTGCCACCGTGTCACAGCCGCTCAGCCCTATTGAATGTGACCTCCAGGAGGGCCAGGACTGTGACCGTCATACTGTCCCCCGCAGCTGAACTTGTGGGCTAGTGGTCCGTTCCCTTCATTTCACGGACAGGAAACTAGAAGACTGGAGTGAGCAGGAGGGTGATGCCCAATAAGTAGCTGACTATCTAAAATTGTGTCCTTCATCCTCGTCTCCGTGGTCATGCGTGTTAGCAGCCGCCATGCTGTAAGCTCATCCCTTGTGTGTGGCCTGCTTCCTCATCAGAATGTCAGCCACATGGGACGTGGGGGGACTCTGCCTTTTTCCTTCTGTATTTCCTGCCTCTAGAACAGCTTGGCACATAGTAGGTGCACTACAGATGTTTGTTAAGTGGTTGAAGTTTAAGTGGGCTGAATGGGGCCAAGGATTGGCCGGTCCCTGAGGCTGTTCTTGTCCACTGCCCAGTGATTTTCAAAGGCCAGCATGCACCACAGTCCTGGAGAATTTGGTAGATGTGCCAAGACTTGCTGATCTGGGCTCTTCCCCAACTGTTAGCCAGCAGAGGACGCCTCACTGTGGAGGTTTCCTCAGAACTCAGAGGGGTGGGAGAGAGCCGTGGTCAAGCGCAGACGAAATGCTCATGCTCGCTCTCCAGGCTCGCCTCTTCTTCCAGCTGACTGACCCCAATGCTCTCAGGAATGTCCCTACCTGTTCCCAACACATGCAACCTTTTCTTTCTGTTCCCCCTCCCCACCCCCACCCAAGGCTTTCTTTTTTTTCTCTTTGGTTCCAGGTTGTGTTCATACCTCTTGTTTCGCAAGTTCTTGCCTCAATGCATGGCCGAGAGCAGGTGTTGTCTTGTTTTCCCGGCAGTGAGAGCCTCCACTGCAAAATTCTGAATGCAAAGGCTAGGGCCGAAGTTAGGGCCTGTCCAGCACTGAGGTCTGGGTCCTTCCAGAGCAAAGGGCTCTTGTCACACCAGGCGGAGCTGTTTGCCAGCGTCTTGGCCTCGTCCCCCACCATGCGAGGATTGGCATGGCCTGGCACGGTGGGTAGCCAAAGCTGCCGTGGTTGGTTTTCAAATGAAGAAGCCAGGCTCTGGGGGAACAGCACTTCCCACTGCCAGAGTGTGTCTCAGCTGGGCCTGCAGGGGGTTCATGTCTGGATGATGGAAGGTGGCTCGCTGTGGGCTGGGTCCAGCACCCTGACTCACAGGCTGTGCCTGTCAGAGGTCCCGCTAATGACTCCACTGTGTGGCCTTGGGTGATTCAGCCCTGGCTCCCCATCTGAGAAAAGAAAGGAATGAATATTGGCCTTTTGTGTATGTTTTTCCTTGTAGTTGCTTTTAAAGCTTCACATTCTGCAGCACCCAAACGAGGGCCAAACTTAGGGCTCCTGAGCCATACTTGGGTGAGTCAGTTACCTGAATTTCCCTTTCCTTTTCTGTGAAATGGTCTGACGGTGCCAGCCTCACTTTGCTCAGCCCACGGGGCCGTTGTAAGATTCAGAATATTAATTATGAAGATGATGTGAAGTGTGAAGGTTACATAAGAATAAATTCTTCAGTCAATGTTTGGTCTTTGCAGTCTCCTTGGGAGGCCAGCAGGGTAAGAATGATCCTAATAAACATCAGTGGTCTGTTGTTTGTACGGAGAACGGAGGGTTTTGATTTAAAATGGTAAATCATGGCTCGGATTTCTCCCCTCAGGGCTTAAAGAAGACGTGTGTGACCATGGACCAGGAGCGCCCGCGCACTGACCTCAGCATTAACAGCCGAAACAACCTCCGCAAGGTTTTGCACCTGGAATTTCTCTACAAGGAGAACAAGGTGCGTGCTGTCCACGTGCGGTGTGCTGTCCTGGAACTGAGTTTGGCCATGCAGCGCATGCACGGGCCCTGCCAAGCCATCAGAGATGGGGAACAGGAGGGGGGCCACACCTGCGGTCAGGGAGAAACAGGCCCAGCAAGTGCTGACCGGTCCCAAGTGTGAGTCACATTTCTAGCCTCAGCCAGGCACCAGCCACCCCCCAGGGGCCTGCCGCGCATGCCCAGCTATGAGGCTCACGGTGAACCCAAATCTGTAACAGTTGTTCCTTGTGCTCCCCTCCCTGCTGAGGCTAATTTCAGCCAGACTTTCCTTAAGAACATAGTATATAGTTACACTAAAATTTTCCCTTCCCTGTCCGCCTGAGAGTTTCCTTCTTCAGTTCTGAGTAGTATCTTGCTCTTTAGTTCAGGCAGAAGCAAAGCTTGGGTTCGGCTCCCCCGGGTGCATTGGAGTTGAGAGTGGGTGGGGGTGGTGAGGCTTCCCTGACCCCCAGTCTCAGTTCCCCGCCCCATCACAGGTGTTCATGGTTGTAGTTTTCTCCCTCTGTTGTGCTTGTCCAGGGTGCAATAGCATGTCTGTGTGGTTGTTTAAGTAGCGTCTGCCCACCCTGCCGCCTTGCCTGCAGTGGGAGGCCAGAGACGGCATCTCTTTGGTTCTCTGCGGTGTCCCTGTACTCACCATGTTGCCCGGTGACATGGTAAATAGTCGGCGTGCATTTCTGGGTTATGTGACAGACGGACGGACGGACAGACTGCCTGACCAAGTGTGCAGGGGATGAAGCTGCCGTTTGGACCTAACTGCACTTTCTGTTATGAAGACAGAATCTTCTAGTTGGATTGGAGAATGGCTGTCCAGTGTGCACTGCCTGGTGATAGGGCATAGTGTCAGTGCTGGGAAGAATCTAATGATTGTGCTGTTTAGCGTTTATCCCAATTTTTTAAAAAAGGCAGTAAGATCTCTCCCGCAGAAGGTCAGCATGGAAAACAAGGACCGGAGGCAGTCCTGTTTGAGGTGGAGGTGAAGAGGTCCTGCCTCCTTGGCCTTCGAGGCAGCCCTCCAGGGCAGAGTGGGGCAGCTCTGAAGCCACTGGTAGAATGGGGACGCTGCCAGGTAGCCGGGGGCCAGAGAAAGGTGGCTTGCCAAGGCCGCAGTCTGTGGCATAGAGAGAGTGAGGCTGCCGCCAGGCCTTCCGATTCCCAGACCTGTCCTGGGAACGGCGGCCCAGCCTCCTTTAACTGTAACTCTCTTGTCGAATGAAATCGTAGCAGATTGGGGTGGTGTGGGGGTGGGACATCCCCGGCCCTCCGAGGCTGTTTCTGAGACACCTGGGGGGACCTCAGAATAGCTTGGAAACCACCTGTGTATACATCCTAGCCCAGGGAGGAGCTTAGGCCGGGTTTCCTCCATAAAGTGAAGGAATTTCAAGCAAACCTATAAACCTCAGCCAACTGGTATCAACCTACGGGAACGTTCAGGAGGCCAGAAGGAAGACCTTGTGCTCCCCTAGGAGGAGAAAGGGCAATGGCAGCCAGGCGACATCCTCTGGGGCCTGGGGCGACATGTGGGCCCTTCCATCTCCCGTATGCAGTCAGCTGAAGTCCTGCAGACTGCAGCGGTCCCCAACCTTTTGGGCACCAGGGGCTGGTTTTGTGGAAGACTACTGGGGTGAGAGGGATGGTTTCAGGATGAGTCAAGCCCATTACATTCAAGGTCACCTCCTGCTATGCGGCCCAGTACTGGTCCTTGGCCTGGAGGTTGGGGACCACCTGCTGGGGAGAGGAGCCTGTTGACCCAGGCAGCAGATGTGCAGAAACCCTCCATCTGCTGCGTTTTAAGGCAGGAGAGTGGACTGACTGTGCACTTCAGAGAGACTTCTCCACAGGGGGCGAGACAGTTAACCAGGAAACGCAACAAGCATTCTGGTGCAGTGGGGTATTGAATGCAAATGCAGCTTTGCCTGATTTTCTGGAAGTGTCTTTGCCGTTCAAGTTACTTTTATTTTTGCGCTGTAATGTAGTCTCCCTAAGGTAACTATTATCTGAAGATACTTAAGATATTTTCATTAGGTCTTGAAAAGTACCCTGATTATTTGATTTATATAGTAGTTATTTGCTGTTGTACAATGACTGGGAACTTATATTTTACAGAAAAAATACTTGTTAATCTATTTACCGCATAATGACTTTGACATTCACACAAAGCTGCTGTGATCCTAGGGAAGCCCTGAATTTCCATGTCAATTCCAGTAACTTGTCTTTTCCTATTAAGTCTATGCTGGGAAACATCTATGTATAGGGTTGGCTGAAAAGTTCATTTGTTTTTCTTCCTAAGATGGCTCCAGTAGTGCTTAGTTGTCTTTAACTCCATTCGAAACACATTTTTTAGATTGCATTGTGGCCCCATAATTATGCTGTGTAGGTCAGGGCAATAGGATGGGGGGGCGCTGGGTGTACTCAAGGACTCCCCCTGCCTGGCTCTCCCCCTGCCTGGCTCCCCCTCTGTCCAACTGCCCCATGCCCAGCTCTCCCCCATGCCCGGCTCCCCTGTGCTGGGCTCTCCCTGTGCCCAGCTACCCCTTGGCAGGGCTCCCCCGTGCAGGGCTCTCTGTTTGGCACTTTATTGCTCTGATTGCAGACTCCTCAAGTGCCTGTGTCTGGCAGCACTTCCCAGGGGCCTGACACTTCTGGGCAAGTGGTGTGGGCCCTGACATGGTTACGTGGCCTGGCCCTGGCGGCTGGCCTGGGGGTCACTCTGTGGACAACTGTGTCTGTCCACATTTCTTAGGGGCATTTGAAAAGAAATCATGCTCTAATCTTTGTGGTTTTGGCTTCGTGAGACTCAGCGGGGCCTGGGGATGTGTATTTAAAAATTCTCCTAAGGTGATATTTGGTCCAGTCAGGGTTAGGGAGTGCTGATTTTATTCATTTCTAAAGCCGACTGCTGAAGAGTTACGTTGCATCTTTTTATTTTTTTAAGTCTGGGGTGTAAACCCAGTCAGTCCTGACCACCTCTCTGTGTTCTTTGCAATAACCTGCTGCTACATTGTTCCTGAAGTCCCGGAGTCCAAGGTCAGGTGCAGGATGCACCAACCAAGGGAGTATTCAGGCCCCAGATATTTACAGACTTTGGAGTCAGCAATCCCTAAAGGCTTCTTGTTTTAAATGAAAGGGTATATATTTCACAGAGTTATTCCTAGGAGAAAAAGTACAAGAAGATTCGAATTGCATTTGAATCACCTGACTTACACACTGGAGGCTAGTTCTCTTAGGGTGGGGATTTTTGTCCTTGTCCCTGTCATAACCCAGCACTTCACACCCGATTAGCAGTTGGTGGCCGTCTCCTCAAAGAGCGTTTGACTGAGAAGTTGGTAATCTTATGTGAAAGAATTAGCACACCCGTCTTTATTGCCCTTCCTGTGAAGCTGTACATGCAATTAATGGCATTGTTTCTTCCACTGATAGGCAAAGGAAAATCCTCTAAAGACAAACCTTGAACTCATTACCAGATATTTTCTGGATCACTTCGAAAATACTGCTAACAATTTCGCTCAAGAAGCCCCGATGCCCGCACTCTCACTTCCAAAGAAAAGCAACAAATTACCATTGCGATGCTCAGAGACCATGCTGGTCAATATATATGACCTTGCGGATGAAGACGCGGCGTGGAGAGCTTCGCTGTCAGAGGGGAGCAAAGCCAGGTATCGCTTCTGTTTACACTGCGGACTGGCTTCCTGTCGCCGCTGGAACAGATTATTATAACTCAGGGGCTGTAACAGTCAGGGCTGTCCAGAGAAACGGGACCGATAGGAACCAAGACGGGGTGTGTGTGTGTGTGTGTGTGTGTGTGTGTGTGTGTAGAGAGATTTATTTTTGGCTCCTGTGACTGTGGGAGCTGGCAGGTCAGAAATCTGGAGGGCGGCCTGGCAGGCTGGCAGGTCAGACAGGATTTCTGCGCTGCAGCCTGGGGCAGAGTTATGTCTTCACTGGGAAGCCCCAGCTTTAGCTCTTAAGGTCGTCAACTGATTGAGTGAGGCTCACCCATGTTACCTAGGGCAGTCTTCTTTACATCACCTGATTGGAGATGCTAATCACGTCTAAAAAACACCTTTAGGGCAATATGTAGGCTGGTATTTGACCAAACAACCGGGCACCAGAGCCTAGTTGACATACAAAATTTAACCACTGTGGTCTCTTAAGTCAACTCAAATTTGTGACCCTGTGGTTCTGGAAGTCCAAAGTCCAGCATTGGTCTCACTGGGTTAATGGCAAGGTGTCAGCTGGGCTTGTTCCCTCTGGAGACTTCGAGGGGAGAGTCTGTTTTCTCTCCCTTTTTCAGCCTGTGGTGGCCACCACCTACATTGCTTGGCTTGTGGCCATTTCCTCTGTCTTTCGGGCACATCACCCCAACCTCTCCCACTACTGCCTCTTATCCCCCTGTCCCCTTCTAATAAGGACCCTGTGATTCCACTGGGCCCACCCCGATAATCTAGCATAACCCCCCACTTTACAGTCTTTAGCTGATCACACCTGCAAGGCCCCTTTTCCATGTAAGGTAACACTCCCAGATTCTAGGGGTCGGGGCGTGGACATCTGTGGGGCCATCATTCAGCCTTCCGCACTCCGTGCTTTCAGAACCCTGTCGCGGAGCCCTGGTGCCTTCCTCTGGAGGCTGTGGGGATGGGCCATGTGTGATGGGGACTCTTGTAACCTAAAATGTTTAATTTTTTAAAGTATATTTTATTGATTATGCTATTACAGTTGTCCCATGTTTTTTTCCCCTTTGCCTGCCTCCACTCTGCACCCCACTTCCCACCAGCATTCCCCTCCTTTAGTTCATGTCCATGGGTCGTACATGTGAGTTCTTTGGCTTCTACATTTCCTACACTATTCTTAACCTCCCCTATCTACTTTGTACCTACCATTTATGCTTATTTCCTGGACCTTTTCCTCTATTCTTCCCCTCCCCCTTCTGCTGATGCCCCTCCATGTGATCTCCATTTTAAATTCCATGATTCATAAGGTTCGGGGGCTTGTTTTGTTAGCATTTATTTATTTATTTATTTCGAAAGATCTTTATTTATTTATTTTTAGAGAGAGGAAGGGAAGGAGAGAGGGAGAGAAACTCACAGGCCCCAACTAGGGGCCTGGCCTACAACCCAGGCATGTGCCCTGACTGGAAATCGAACCTGTGATCTTTTGGTTTGCAGTCCAGTGCTCAGTTCACAGAGCCACACCTGCCAGGGCTTGTTAGAATTTTTTTAAAGGTGAGAAAACACTGAAGAGATGGGAAAAAATCTGAAAAATAAGGCCCTAGGAACTCTAAGAAAGAAAATGAATCGGAATTCTTAATTGAACCTCAGTTATTTGGAAAACTGTCCTATAACATTACCACCTTAACATTCCACATGAGGCCTCTGAGAGGGAGCCTGGCCTCCTGGGGATGGGTGTGTCCCTCCAGCCTGTCCAAATGCATTGCCCTTCCCGAGGGGAGCCAGGGCTGGGGATGCAGGCGTCAAGATGCCAGAAGGTGACGACCATTAAAACATTAACTCAAGGCTTGAGATGTGCAAGTTAATGAGGGTGGAATGGAGAAGATGCTTCCCCCTTCACAGACACTTACTGCCTGGCTGGGAAATGAAATATTTCTGAAATGACAAAAAACTGCAATACGGTCCTTGAAGCGCCCGAGTCCCACCCAGTTGCCCAAGTTCAAACTTGGCTGTTATCCTTGACTCCTCGCCTATTCGTTCTTGGAGTCCTTAATGAGGGTGAACTCTTTCCTGCTTCCTCTGGAAGACCGGGCTCTCCACCGGTCTCCAGGACTCCAATGGCCTCCTCAAATGCATCCTGGACCTAGGATAGCGTGAGCTTTCCGCAAACAAGTCTGCCAGGCTGCTCCGCTGCTGGAAGGCCTTCAGACGTTCCCTGTACCTCTTAGGATGAAATCCAAACTCCTTAGGCTAACTCACAAAATCCTTTCTATGGTCAGTCTCTACAGCTCACCCAGGCACAGGTGGCTTTTACAGGCTTCCGGCTAGAAGCTGGGCCTTCTGGCTAGAAAGAACCACCTGCCTGCCGTTCTTTCAGACTCAGCTGCTTCCTTCTCCGGAAGCCCTTCTAGATTTCCCCAGGCTGGTTCCAAATCCTTCCTCTGCTTGACACGCCCCATCATAGCTCATGTGACCACTTCTCTCTTGCGTGGCCCAGTGCATGGTAAGTGGCTTGGCACAGCAGGTGCCGCCGTGCCCAAGTCCAGTGCAGAAAGCAGCCCGGCCTGCATCGGGGGTGCTGGCTCCGTGTGATCGCAGGTCAAGTCCTCTTACCCGGGCCCCTGTCTCCTTCTCATTCTCGTTCTTTCCCCTTCCTTGCTGCTCCGTCTCTCACCGTCTTGCTCTCTTTCTCTCTCTTTCACTCTTTCCTCTTTCAATGCCCAGCAACCCAGAAAATGAAGCCGTTGGCATGCCTGACCTTACTGACCCTTCACTGCACCGTCAGGAAGGCCAGGTTCACTGCCGTCCCCGCGGAGCGTGACTGGGCTCCACGTGTCCCGGTCCGAGTGGAAGGGCTGCAGTTTTCCATGATCACTTGGGTCTAGAATCAGGAGCCTCTTTATAGTAGAGAATATAGGGGATCCTGTCACGGGTAGTCAATTCTGGTTTTGTTCCTGGTCTCCTCTTATCGGTCATACTTGCCCTGATGTGCAAGTATTTTCTATTCCTTACCTTTAACGCTGAAGCACAGGCTGGCTAGAAGTCCCCACGGATCTCTGAATGGGCTCACTGTGAGCACCTACTGACTGTGGAATTTATTACCGTCATTAGTGATTCCTTTTGAGGACTCTGTTTTAATGGAAATATTCCCCTTTTTTGCAGACACGACAGTCATGATGGGGATGTACTTGGTAATTTTGTGTCATCCAAGAGGCCCCCACACAAAAGTAAGCCAGTGCAGGCCGTCCCGGCTGAAAGCCCTCCGGCCACGGCCCCCGCGTGGGAGAAGACAGACAGGCTCCCGTCGTCAGAGCCGTCCTCGGACACGAAGAGGGTGGCAGAGAAGACCAGGCCGAAGTCTGGCCTGATTGTCCGAGGCATGATGGCCGGGCCCACCGCCAGCTCCCCACAGGTTGTTGCTCCTTACTGTCCGTGGGAGAATGGAAAGTGAGAACCGGCCAGCATTCACTTGGGGGAACCCCGCGGAGAGCCCAAGGGGTGGGGGTTGGTGTGGTGGGAGTGGAGGAATACCTCCTCTGTGTTCTCCCTGGCTCTGCTGCCAACTCCTTGTGGGGGCACAGGCCGTGCTTGTCCCCTTCCCTGCCTCAGTTTACCCATCACGCCAGTGAGGCGGATGCCGTGGTTTTCTGTTGCTTTGCCGAGTAAGCACACATCTGCCCAGCTTTATCTTTGCAGTTCAGGAGTGGGGAAACTCGTTCAAGTCTGGGGAACTTCTTTTTTATTTTTTAAAACATGATACTCCAAAGGGAAAAAGAAGCACCAATCTTTGTAGTTTTATTGCTTTGATTAAAAAAAGGCATTCTAAATATTGAACATTGTTTTGTATAGGGTCCCTTGAGGACGGACTGTGTAGGGTCCCATTAGGTGGGGAGACTATGCCCAATCAGAGAGTGAATGTCAAGGACTTTGTAAAACAACAAAGTGAAATCCAACGCCAGCCTCAAAGTGTGGTGTCCACAAAGCAGGCGCCTGAGCAAACCAAAGCTCGGTGGTGCATGTCTGCAGCCAGTGTGCGTCAGCTCCGCTCTCACCTGCCGCCCGGTGGGGTATGCACGTGGCTGTGGGCGCTGGTCCTGCAGAAACCCTGCCTATGGAAGATGCGGACCCCTCCCCGCCTCTGCCCCCATCTTGTGAGGTTTTCGGACACTGTCTGTTCCTCTTGGCCGTGGTCTCGTTTGTTGGACCGGGTGTCTCAGGACCCTTCGAGCCCTAGGGTGCCACGGCTCTGAAATAGTCATGCACTAGACTCGGTGGCCAGGTCAAGGAAGGCAAGGGTCTGCCCCCTTCTGTGGGGTTCAGGCCACACCTTGACATCATGTCCCATCCCAGGCCTCTTGTACTTGAAGGAGGACATTCATAAGCTGGACCACGTCTAGAGGAAAGGAACTAGGAAGGCACAGAGTTTGGAGGAAATCAAGAGGTTTGGGAGTATTTATTTCATCTTGGGAGGAGCAGGTTTGTGGGAGGTGGGACAGAATGGAAGAGCGTTCTTCCTGCCTGGAGGTAGGGATAGCGTCGCCCCAGGATGGCGAATACGTGTCTTTCTGGTGACTGCTCCACGCCACTGCCTGCCTCTGTGCCTATGGCAGACATCGCTGGTCGATCCCAGTGCCCTTGTTCTTTTCAAGCCAGGATGTGCCTTCAGAACCTTTGGGCGCTGTGGGTCCTTACTCCAGTGGATGGGCTGGGGTGTGACTGAGATGAGCCCCATCCGCCGTCTCTCTTGAGCGGAGGCTGCGAGCCCCGGATGGCACAGGGCGTGGTGCGTGGTCCTCTGTTGGACTCGGTGGGCAGGCTCGCTTGGCGGCTCCAGAGTGCACAGCCAGGGCCAGCGGGTGTGGCTGGAGGGTCGGCTCTCAGTCAGTCAGAGCCCCTCGGCAGTGGGGGAGGCCTTTTCCGAAGGAACTAGGCTGGCGGTGTTCAGGCAAAGCCAGGTACCCCCTCTGCTGGCGGCGTTGTTGAAGGGCTTTCTGTCTGGTTGCGAGTTTAGAGCCCAAGGGCTCTCGTTTATGTGTCTTGTATCAGTTGGCATCTTCTGTATCAGAAATGAAAACCGATCGCTTCTTGGCCTTTCGCTTCTTGGCCTTTTGGCTAGGTTCAAGTGTAGAAATTAAAACTGAGAAAAAGAAAGAGTTACTTGTTAGATCACTAAAAATAACAATAGTAAATCCGTTACACTAAACACAAGCAACATATTTAAAACACCCCTATATTTTCCAAAACAAAAAAAGTAGCGAGGTAAGGAGCACTATTTTACGTTTTTGCAAATCTCTTTCATGTCTGGCTTAGTAGAAGGTGGTTCAAGTCTCACCCTTGCTTCCGCTTTCAGTCTGCTGCATGATGGTGTTTTGGTTGAAGGGGATGAAGGAAATCTGACCTCGTACAGACATGTAACTGGAAGAAGTACTTTCATAGTGTTTTTAGGAAACTCGGGGTATTCCTTGATACCACCCCCAAAGTACTTTGTTCACGTGGGGTCTG
The DNA here is from genome assembly GCA_007922815.1 of Macrotus californicus. Lineage (NCBI taxonomy): Eukaryota > Metazoa > Chordata > Mammalia > Chiroptera > Phyllostomidae > Macrotus > Macrotus californicus. The sequence continues at coordinate 122,442 of VMDR010000290.1, read as the reverse complement.
AAAACACACCAATGAACTTCTGTCCACTTCTGTCGGCCCAGCTTTCACTTTGAATGAATTCTTTCCCACTATCATTTGGGAAATGTTGGGTTACTGAGTTATCTTCTGAATATCGACACATTTTCTTATACAAAAAAAATTTAAAAAGCCACACCTCTCGATGTTACCACCCAACCCTTCAGAACGATTTTTAAGTGCTGAGAAGTTCTCAAGCTCACAGCGACACAGCCAAGTTTCCCCAAAGAGTAATTCTTACCTGAAAACTTGTGTTTTATCACGGACGACAATGCATCACTTATTTTTTCCCTTTGAAGGGACGGGCTTCGTGTAATTTTGAGAAGCGTCTGCCAGACCCCCAAGTCTGTGTACCCACAGCTGGCCTGTTCAGTTGTCTCGTGTAAAGACATCGTAGGTCCAGCTCACAACTCAGACGTGTGACGAGTGCTTTCCCTCGAGACAGGTGTCATCCTGTGTGTGAGGTGGAATGCTCACATACGTCTGACTTTGTCACACGGAACGCTAAAGAGATGGGCACCGTCGGGTCACGGCTGAAGAGGATTAATAAGGCTCATGCCTGAGTTTGGACATTATCGGCATCAGCGTTTTACTGACGCATTTTCCTTGAAAGCGGGGTGAATACCGAGGGCTCCAGTCAAGTCTGGTGGCCCTGCCTTGATTCCTGCCAAGGACCCGCAGCAGTCACACCCCCACTGCACACACTGACACAGTGAGAAAGGCCAATCCATCACATTGTTGTTATGGAAGTGGCTTTGGGCTCCCAGAAGGATTTGGGGGCCCCTAAGGCTGGTGGACCACACTGAGAACCGGTGGGCGGGCCGGACGCCAGGGTCCTGTCCTGCCATGGCAGCCTAATGATGAAGTCTGGGCGGTGGAGGCCCCTTCACAACCGCTGAGGGTGACGGCTACATTGGCTTTACCACCAAGAGCTTGTCTGAAATTTCTTTCATCATTTGTCTTGTGTGCTTTCCCTTGGGGCGTTTGGATCCAGGGAAGGACAGTGAAGCGTGGGTTGTTGTAGAACTTCCCCAGGTTTTCTGCAAGGTGCTTTGTGGGCCCGTGCGCCCCATGGCCACACTTTTCAGCTGCCCCAAGAGACAAGCACAAGACTTGCTGGGTATTTCATCATTCTCTGCTGGATCGGCTCTGCACTTGTGGAAGATGAGTAAGAGGCCGGGCGCCCCACCCGTGGCCCGAGGCTGTGTTTCCTAGGGATGGTGACTAATGTTTTCCTCACACTGTGGCAGGGGATGCCCTGAGTGGCTTTTGGAGGAGGCTTATAGTGTCTAGTAATTTCCGCTGGGCAAGAACGCCACAGAAGTAGCTCTTCTTATTCCAGCACAGGCTTTACCACTGGGCTCAGGACTAATTCTGGAAATGCTGAGAGCTTCTGAAAAAGCCTGGCAGGTGTAGTTTTGTCCCCTACTTCCCCAGCCGAGATCGGTAACAGCGTGACCTAACCATTTCATCAGTTAATCATGGATATAACAAAGGACGTACCAGTTGACTCCCTTGGAATTCCTTCATTTCAAAAACTAAGCAAATCTTGGTGCCTACTAGGTATGGGTCACCGAGCCAGGAGCTCTGTGGTCACCAGAGATGAGTGAAGGATGGCTGCCACTCCCGGTCTATGGTGGGGGGTGGAAGGGCCCCAGTGGAGGTGCACGGCGGTAGCGCACATTCGTGAGCTGCTGTGACCAGTCTGGCTGAGTGCCGGTGCCGTCTGCGGGCCTCGGCTTTCACCCTCACCACGAGCCCGTGGGAGACAGGCACCAGGGGTCCCCAGGCCCTGCTCTAGAACCTTTGGGCCATGTGTGTTCCGGAACTTAGGGTTTTTTTCCAGAAAAGAAATACAGCATGTAAACCACATGCCATATAACGTCTGCAGTTACATGGTATGCGGTCTTTGCAGAACAAAAATATTTACATGTCTGCCGCTAAACCCGAATAGTCACACTTAAAAAAAGATTAAGTAAGCTCAAAGCAGTTAAAAGAATTTGTTACAGGATTCCAAAAGAATTTTTGCTTTGGGATTCAGAAATTACAGACATGGATTGTGGACAGGTTGTCACAGGGGAGGGAGGGGAGGGACAGAGAGGTGCCATAACTTGCCAAGGGGACCCAGCTGGTGGGCGGGGACACAGGAGCTGGAGCCCAGGCCTGACCCTGGGGCCCTGCCTTTCCCTTTGCCCCCGCCCCGGTAAGGATGTGGGAGAAGGGCTGCTGTGGTCTCCTGGGGTTTACACAGGTGGGGTGCGGGGTGCATTGTGGAAGCGGTAGCCTTTGAGTCTCGTGGAGGAATGGGCAGGACTTTAAGAGGAGGACCTGGGGGTGGGGAAAGGCTTTCCTGGGGGAGGGAACATCATGAGCAAATGCTTGAAGTGGCACCAAGTATGTTCCTGCCTCCCTTGAAGGGATTCCTCACTGCGTTTGTCCTTGTCCCTTTCAGGACTCGCTCCGCAAACGCTCCCCGAGGAGGCCGCTGGCCTTGAGTGGCATGGCTCATCTCCACGAGGAGGTGGAGAGCTGCAGAGCCCCTGAGCTGTCCACCTGCACCCTGGCCTGTCCTGCCCCACAGGAGGGCCTGGCTTCCAGCACTGGCCCCACCGCCAGGAGCCCCCTGGGCCAGCTCAGCGAGCCCACTGCAGAAAAACACGGGGCCACACCCAGCAGCCCCCCTTGCCTGCTGAGCCAAGGGCTGCCCAGGAGAGGGAGCGGCAGGGGCAGAGATCTTTCAGGGGACAGCCCCACCATGGACCGTGTCCCAGAGGCCAGCAGGACGCCCTTGAAATTCTCCGTGCCAGGTGGGAATGCCAAGACGACCCAGGAGAGGCTGGAAAGAGCATTCAAAAGGCAGGGGAACCCACTCCTCCTCAGGTGAGCATACTGGACCCAGGTGATGCCTCTTCCTAGAGAACCATCCGGCCCTGGTGGCTCCTTGGGCTCACCAAGCAAGGCTGGGAAGCGGGAAGGTGATCGCGGTCACAGTTAGGGAGAAAACAGCCCAGAGAGCATGCACCTGTGGGAACCTGCCGGGGAGGTTTCTGTGGCCCCTCACTCCTCCTCCAAGTCAAGGAGGCTTTAGCATGTGGTCCTCACACAAACCTGCGGCAACACCATCAGGCTGACGTGGTGGGAGAGCTGTTTCCCGTGGGAGGCTGGAGGGGTGCTGGGTCAGCGCCCCCGGGCTCCTGTGGGGCTGCTTTTCACCCTGTTCTTGCACAGTAGACCTTGGCGATTTCTACAGTGGTTGGTTTTGAAGGTTAAAGCACCCAATATTCCTGGAACAAACCCCACTTGGTTACGATAGATGGTCTTTTTATATATCATTGGGTTCGGTTTATTACTATTTTATGCAGGGTTTTGCGAAGGAGCATTTGGTGAATGTCCTTTCTGGCAACAGCCTCATCAGAGCCTGGCGTCTGGGAGAGGCTGGAAGCCGCCCCTCCTTTTCCTGGTCTGTTGCAGAGCTGGTGTTGGGTTGCTGGTGCTCGTGGAGGCTTCTGAGCGTTGAGTTGAAAGATTTTAAATTTTGGATTCAATCAAAAAAATTGTTAAGTCAGATTTTTATTGTTTGTGTGTATCCATTTTGCAGGTTATATTTTTCCAAGGAATTCTACCATTTTATCTCTATTTCCAGTGTATTGGTGTGAAGTCATATAAATATAATGTCTTCTCATTATGACTTAAAGGCTGGACGATTTTGAGGGCTGTCTCTGCTTTCATTCCGGGCACTGGTAATGTTCAAAGAGCTAGCTTTGGGTTTTGTGTATCTGTTTTCTGTTTCGTTGGTTTCCGTTCCTACTGTTATTCTTTCTTTCATTCTACTTTCTTTGAGTTTAACTTGCTATTATTTCCTGTTTTATCTGTGCGGATTTTCACAAATTCTCGTTTATTGCTGTTCTATCGTAGTCGTCGTCTTCTGTTTTATCTTCTAAGGGTGAAAATTTCCTCCATTCGGTGCGTTGTTGTATCCCATGTGCTAATAGGTTACATGTCCATTTACTTCAGTTACAGTGTTTTCTTTTTTCCACCGTGCTTTCTTCTTCTGACCCGTGGATTATTTAGACATGTATGGATCAATTCAAAACATTTAGGGTATTTTTCTGGTTATCTCTTTGTTTTTGATGACTAACGTTTTCACTTTGGTTATATCTGCTCTGTGTGATTTCAGTCCTCTGATATTTGTTGAGATTTCTTTCTAGTTCAGCCTGGAGCTAGACAGACTTCCCCCATCTTGCCTCAGGCCCAGGGCAGGCCACCTCACAGGGTCACATGTGGGGAGGGGCCAGCTCACTGCCATGAGGGGAAAAGCTGCAGCTGAGCCTAACATTCCCGTTTTCTCTCTTCCCCAGTTAGCCACTCGGGTAGGTCCTCAGGATGGAGTGAGCAAAGGCGAGGAGATGGAAGGTCTGTATGAGGCAGAGGCAGAAGGCACTGGGAGCTGAGGACAAACACTCGTTCACCAAGCAGTTGTTACCCCATTTCCCAGACGAGGGAAGTGAGGCACAAGGCATTGATGGACCCGTCGAGGTTCTGGGTGGGTGCAGGTCCAAGGGCTTGCGGTCTGGCAAGTGGGGCTCGGGCTGAATTTCAGCTGTCTTTCATTTCCTCAGCCGGGTACCTTCGTGCTGTGCACAGATGGAGTAACTGCATGCAGCTCCCTCGGCCTGAGATCGGGGCCGAAGTTATTCCACTCGCTAACCCTAACCGCACCCCCGCCCTTGTGCACCCCTCCATCAGTCCTCTCTCCCCCCATTTATTTCACTCAGTTCAGCAAACGCGGGTTTCAGTCCTAGTGTGCATCAGACCCTGTGAGCTCCCCAAGGTGAGAGAGACGTGTGCAAATGTAATTCTTGTAAAGCCTGACAAAGGACGGTGAGATGACAGCAGCGCCAGCTTGTGGCATGGCACACGCTCCCTCACTCAGCCCTAGTGAGGCTGGAGGAAAGGTGGGTGCATGGAGCCTTCTCGGGGCCTGGAAGCGTGAGCTCAGGGCCAGCCCTGGAAGTCACGCCAGGGGCGGGGCGGGGCTGGGGAAGCACGCGGCCTGCTGAGGTGCCGGACGTAAATCTCTGCAGTCAGGCTCTTCCGACTTCCATTCCTCAGTTCTACTCAGTTGCTGATGGGACAGTTTTCTGCTTCTATTTTTGTTTCTCTTCTGTGTCCCTTGATCTTAGATGCTTAGGATACATGTCATCAGGGTTCCCACTGTGGGGGACGTGGCTGTTTGGGGCCACCTGTCATTTATCACTGGCTCGTCAGCGCCGCCCTCATGGGGTTTCTCTCACAATCAGTTAGAACTGCTGGGGCCCGGGCCCTGCCCTGGGTGGTCCTGTCACTCTTGCCTACTCTGCCTCCTGCCATCATGTCGTGTTGCCGGCAGGGCCTTCCTGTACGCGTTTGCATACCTTGCTATTGCTGCCCTGCCCCCCACACACCTGGCCCAGAGTAGGCCTTCAAGAAAGCTAAGGTGCAGGACTAGGCGTGTGGGAGAGGCCGTTCTTTTTCACATGTCCCCAGAGCCAGGCCTTCCAAGCCTAGTGGCTTCCCACATTGATAGTCTGCCTGGGGGCGACCTCACTTGTGGGCTTGCAGCCCTCTCCGTGGGCATGCTGACCTGTCGTTTGAGTCCCTCAGAGTGGATCTCTGGGCCTTCTGATGGCCACACAGACGGACCCTGTGGTGGGTTTTCTGCATATGAGCCCCGAACATCTCACGCTGGCGTCAGGCATTGGGAACTGGCTTCTTATGTTTCCCGGGTGGGCACAGGCTCACAAGCTCCAGCCACGCGCTTTTTGCCCCACCTCCCCTGGAAACACAGGTGTAACCGTGTCATGAAATTGGGAAGAGCTGTTGGCCTCCTTTGGGAATTCAACCCACAGCAATGGCCACAGCAGCTGTATCTGGGTGCCGGAGCCACCGAGCAAATTCTTGTCCCCTCAAATGGCACGAGCTGTGGGCCCTCGGGGGCCAGGAGCACCAAGATGGGAATGCTCATGGTACAGATGGGGATGCTGAGGCCCCGAGAGTAGCAGGGGCCTCTCCAGGATCACACAGTCCCTGAGTTAGGATCAGGGACCAGATGGCCTGCCATGTGGACCAAAATGAGGGCATATTAGTTTCCTGTTACTTATGTAACAAGTTACCACAGACTTGCTTGAAAACAACACAAGTTTATTGTGTTATAGTTCTGGATGGTGGAGGTCAGCATTTGGTCTCCCTGGGCTAAAATCATGGTGTTGACAGGGCTCTGTCCCTTCTGGAGGCTCCAGGGAAGAGTAGGTTCCCTTGCCTTTTCAGCTTCTAGAAGCTGCTCACATCCCTTGGCTTTAGCCCTGTCCTCCATCTGCAAAACCAGCACCATCAGGATGTGACCTTCCCTGGCTGCCATCTCCCTGGTTCTCCCATTTCTGCCCAACTCTTGCCCTTGTAAGGAAGGGCCCTGTGGTTACATTGCACACCTGGAGAGTGCAGGCTAATCACTCATCTCCAGGACGCTGGCTAGCAGCCTCAGCTCCACCTGCAGCTACACCTCCCTTTGCCACGCAACCAAACGTGCTCACCGTTTCCGGGGTTAGGGCATGGACACCTTTGGGAGAGGAAGGCATCATTCTGCCCACCATCAAGGGTGGCTGTTTTTTTCTTGCAGCATTTAAAATTTTTTTGGTCTCCCTGTAATTTTTGTAAAAGTGCACACATTTTACACTCTCAGTCTCCCTTTCTACCACTCTGAGGAGAATTTTTGTTGTGAATCTTTCCCAGGCATTGTCTCCTGTCTGACTGTCTGTATCTTTTTCATGTGGGTCATGTGTAGGGAGGGAGCCAGGGAAGCCCATGGCCACGCGGTCCCTGAGACCAGCGGGATGAGGCGCATGGGGGATGCCTGGCCACGGGACCCGCTGTGGTGGCCAAGCAAGCTCAGGGTAGTGCCAATTTCATGAGCGCTAGTGGGTTTCTCCCTGGAGAAAGTAGGGGTCTTCCCAGAACACAAGCTTAGATATGATAGAGTCCGTGGAATTGAAGTTTGACTTAGTTGGATTTTTAAAAAGATATTTTAAATTGGGGGTGTTTTTAAAGCAGAGTGGAATGGAGGCTCCTTGGGACCCATCTCAATTCTTAACCACATAGATGCTCAGGGTGGGAAAGGACCTTAGAATTCAAGCCCTCCAGCTGGCGGCTGGGGAACAGGGGAAGTGACTCCTCCAGGCTCTCGCAGGTGTTGTAAGTCCTTCTGTGAGCTCTGTTTCCACCGTCCAGCCAGTGTTTGAGTACAGAAAGGACAACATATTTAAATCAAAAGCTCAATCAGCTTCCAGCACAGCAGTCACCAACCAACGTGTCACGTCCTGTTCTTTAGCAGTAACTTTCTCGGTTTCAGAGAAATGTGATTTCAGGCCCTGAGTTCCTAGAGTTACATCCTCAAAAGGAGCCTGTCAACTCACAGAAATAAGCATTTATTCCATTAACGTATTCAACAACTCTAGTGAGTGCTGGAGTGCGTTAGAACCGGTTCATACCGGCTCCAGGAGCTGATTGTTAGCGTCTTTTCCCGATTCTGTGTTCAGCAACGTTGAGGTGGTTGCTTGAGGTTGGCTGTGGTAGGAATGTTTACACCATGGGCATTGGCAAATGCTGCCAGTCAGCGTCCCCCTCCCTGGACAGCCAGTGGTCCTGTCTACCAGCACCCCATCTGTGATGTGCCAGCCACAGCCCTAGCCACTGCCGATTGTGTGAGCAAAGCAGGCCAAGTGCCTTCCCTCTGGGAACTTACCCTTCTGATGGGGAGAGGCAGCCCGGAACCATAATCGGACGAGTAAGTTTATAACCTACCAGCGTGCTGGGAGGGAGGGAGGGTAAACTAAAGAAGGATGGGTGGGAGCCTGGCTTTGGGGCTGCTGTTGTATAGAGAGGTGGCCAGGGGAAACCTTCCTGAGAAGGTGACACTTGAGACCAGAAGGCAAATGGAACCAGCCTTTTCACCCCTGGAAGCAAATGCAAAGAGAGAGTGCCCAGGCCATGTGGCAGGAGCATGTGCTGCTTCTTGTTCAGAGCATGTGGGGGGAGTGGGGGGAGGGCCTGAAGGCTCTAGAAGCCCTGGCTTTCACTCTGGGAGGGCAGGAGCCTCTGGAGGCCGAGCAGAGCCATGCATGGTTCAACTTGTCTTTCCGTAGGACCCCTTGGCTGCTGGGTTGAAGGGACTGAAGGTGGCAAGAGTGGAGGCAGGAGACCAGTCCGGAGGCGGTCGCAATAGTCTAGAGCAGGGGTCCCCAACCTCTGGGCTGCAGACTCACACTGGTTTGGGCCTGTTAGGAAGCGGGCCACATAGCAAGAGGCGAGCTTGAATGTAATGCACTCAACTCATCCCAAAACCACACCCCCACCCCCGGCCCCAGGTCCATGGAAACATTGTCTTCCACAAAACTGGTCCCTGGTGCCAAAAAGGTTGGGGACCGCGGGTTGAGAGGAGACTTGATGGTGGCCTGAATCAGGGTGGTGGCAGTGAAGGCAGTGAGACATGGGCTGCATTGTATGTAACACACACAGACACACAGCACACTCCCAGAGACCCACACGCATGCACACAGACACACAGACACACAGAGACACACACGGTGGAGGCAACAGCATTGGCCCCTGGGTTCAATGTGCTCTATTTGGGAAGGGGACGAGGCAAGATGACTCCAGTGTTTATGCTGACCCATCATAAGAAGGGGGCTGCCGTCCCCTGAAAGAGGGAGAATGGGAGAGGAAGTGCAGGCCATGGCCACTGGGCCCCAGCCCGTAGCCCACCATGACTCTCTATAAGGCCAGAGGTGTTCTCTGTTCACTGGCCACCCTGTGGCCTGTGTGTCAGGGCCATGTGCCTGGAGCCACACTGAGCAGTGAGCTGTCCTGTGGTTCTCATTTCAGGTCCTGTTGCTCAGTTGTGACAGGACAATTCTCTTCTGGCCTTGGGATCCTACCGAAGCTGTGAAGAGATTGTCTGTCCCACCAGGACTATTACTAGAGCCCAAGTTAACAGTTCTGCCCACAGCTGTTCTGAGGGCAGTTAAAGCTACTCCGGGCTGGCTTTTAAGTTGAACCCTTATTTTTCCCGTGTTTGCAGGTTGGGTTTCTGCCTGGGTCAGATTTCCAGCCCTCTCTGGGCCTCTGTACTCCTGTCTGTAAGGGGGGTGGCAGTTGGCTGGAGCCTCTTTACGGACTCCCCATCTCTGACATTCCCTGCCCTGCATTCCACACGTGGACTTAGCGTGCCCAGACCAAACTTCTACCTTCTCCGTGATCCAGGAATCACAGCCCGTCCGGCTCCCTGCTGAGGTCCACTCTGTGTCAGGGATGAGCATGGGAACCACAGCCTCGTGCCTTTGGAGTCCTTCCTGGACTGGGGGCTCCTCTGGGTCCCGTGCGTGTGCAGTAATATGATCTAGGGCTCAGCAACCCAGAGTCACCTTGAGCACGAGGGTGTGTTGTCGGAGGCCTGCAGGCTGCTGTGTCCGGCTGCAGGGTTTGGAGCTGGGAGGCAGGCCGATGCTGTGTGGTTAGATCTGCCACCCCGGACCCCTCAGCCTGGTACTCACTGAGTGATTTCTGTCTGAGGGGAGGTTCCCAAGAGCCATGGTTCTTAAACTGTGATCCCCGGACTGGCAGCATCTGCATTGCTTGGGAACTTGTTAGAAACACAGACTGTTTGACCTACTGAATGGGGACTGGGGAGACGGAGCCCAGCAGGGTGTTTAACAAGCCCCCCGACCAGGTGATGTGCTGCCGGCTCACGGGACCAGGGCCCTAAAAGCTGAGCCTGAAATGCTGGGTCAGGGGCATGTCATTTATTGGGGGGCATGCCCTCAGCGAGGGCAGGTCTCAGGAAGGCTGAAGATCCCACAGGGAGATGAGAGTGGGAGTTGACTCAGAGCTGGCCCCCCTTTAAGCCACAAATAAGCTTTTTTTTACTTTGTCAGTCATTGGCTGTGGATTGCTCATGCTGGGGTGGGACAGGCCATGTGCTACTTCTTGGGTGAGTTTGGCGAAGGGCAGTTCTTTGGAGAAGGATGCATCTGTGACCTGTTAGCAGCCACCATGGTCGGCGCCTGGCTTGGGTTTGCCCAGTCAGGGGCATTTGGTCGGGATGCCTGTGTCTTCTGTGTCACTTCTGGCTGCTTCTACACCCACCCAGCTCCCGGTGTCATAATATAGATGGACAGGCTGCAAAGCCCATTGATGACGTCACTCTGGTGCATGGGGTGCCCTGGTGAGGCTGACCCGCATGGAGGCAACAGGTGAGGACACAGACCCCAGAGGGGAGACGAGAGTGAAGGCTGATCCAGGCCCACAGTCAGCTCCTCCCACCATGACCCCGCAGTCCTCACTGGCTTTGTGGCTGGGTCATGTCCAGCAGTGTCAACTAGACGGGAGGTGTCTCCTGATGCCCTTCTTGGATCCCAGAGCCAGCACTGGGGATGCATGAGAGGGCTCTCAGGGCCTTCACGAGGCTCTCTGTAATTGGGTGCTGAACTGTGGCCCTCACAGAAGAGCGGACAACTGGGGAGCAGTGAAGGGGGCGCTGGGGACCAGGCAGGAGGGCCGTGTTTAGTGCAGAGACTGTATGGTGGGCCAGCGCCATCTGGTGAGGGATGACTGTGATAACCTGCGCTGTCTGGCATGGGTCTCTGTGGCCTAGGCCCAGCCAGGGCCCCAAAGCATCACGTCCCTGCCTCTGTATTGGAGCCAGTGGTCAGGTCCAGAGATCAGTGAATCTGACCTTGTCAGATTTTTGGGTTTGCAGGAAATGGACAGCAGGTGGCAGAAGAGCGTCACCAATCTTTAGGATCTCAGCGACCTCGGTCGCCTTGATGCCTGATTTCCCTCAGCAGACCCACCCAGGCCCCAGCTAAGGAGGACACTGTCATGGAAGAGAGATCAGCGACTTTCACCCCATCCCGGGCCCCCAGCCTCACCCAGGCTCCAGGTCAGGAGCAGGACCAGCAGGCTCGCCCATCTGGGGCTTGCCTGAGATGGCACAGGGTGTGTGGCATTGGTGGTGTATTGACTGCTCCCCACCGCTGAGCCTCCCGGGTCTGACAGCACCCGCACGGCGTGGGGCGAGTAAGGGGCAGAACTTCTATTCTAACTTGTCTCTGCACACTGTTTGGACCTGGCATCGGACTGTAGAGGTTTGAGATCAGCTGACTCCTGAAGGAAGCACAGCACACAGTTGCTTTCCTGTGTGCCAGAAGCCCTATGTGGCCAGGTGGCTTTCCTGTGGCTCCCGGGCAGGTCCAGCCTGGCCTCCATAACCACCTCCAGGGCCCAGTCTTCTGTAGTAGGCATGCTGCCTGTCCCCATCCGGCCTTGGTGTCCTGTGCTCATCTTGTCCGCCTCTTACCCACACGTGCCCTCCGCATGCGCCCCCAGTCCACAGAGGAAGAGCAGTTCTCTCTCCTTTTAAAGGCTGGCCCCTCCCTTGCACACAGAGGAGATTACACACAAGACACAGCTCTGGTGCGCATGACAGGCCACCTGGAGCCTCTGTAATGGGGTCGATGCCCTGACCCTGTGCTGCACTTACAGCTGCCAGGTACCTTCAGTTCCAGAGTTTCCGAGGCTTTGATCCAATGCTTCTCCCAGGGGAAAGAGACTTCCCATGACTCAGATTTTCTTTCAGATCAAGAAATGTGGCTGAAGAGATGACAGAGTGTCCACACCTCTCCTTGGAAGGGTGAGTGATCTCATTTTGTCCATCTCAGAACAGCAGGGCGGCAGCTCCGAGACCCTCCTCTGCCCGAGGGGCGTGTCTGTGGCACACAGGCCAGGAGGATGTTCTAGGGGCAGCCGTGGCTGCTTGATGGAAGCCGGCTGTCAAGACTGAGGGATGTAGTTTGGGGAGATGAGTGTCAGAGAGCAGGAGAGGTGTGTGGTGATTCTTCTTTCCCGGGTGCCTTTGTTTCCTCACTCCAAGATTCTTACCTGCTGGTCTGCCAGGTAGCTTCCAGCAGACCCTGGGTACCAGAACCCCAGGGAGGCCCATATAGAGGTCAGCAACAATGCCAGGATGAGACCAAGCACATGAGGCGTTCAGGGTATAGTATTTAAGGAGGCAGTGACTCTCAAGGTGCTTCAGCTGCGGTCAGGCATCTGCATGACCCTGAGAGTGAGTGCCTCCTTAAAGTTTACCCCCTAGGCACCGTGTATTTCTCACCCTGATCCTGGTTTGGTCCTCAGAGTCCAACAGCCTCTCTTCTGCTGATCCAGGCCCACAGTCAGGTTGTTATTCTCACGGTATCATGGACAACCCTCCATACTGCGTGGCGGTTTGATCACTCCTCTTTACTTCCACGAACTCCTTGAGGATTGGAGTCGGTGTTCCTTTCTCTTCTTCTCCCCAGCTTTCCCCCTGCACCTGCCAGGAAATATTGAGCAAATGACAGAATGTACATAATAGGGAGACTGCAAGGGAAATTTATGTTTACCTGTTTGGGACAGTGTCATGAAGATTAAACTGATCATCTTTAATAGAATTGGAACAATCCAAACTTTATCTTCAAGTTCACTTGTTGGATTTATTTATTCACTCATGCATTTTTTTATTTATACATTCATTTAACCAATTAGAAATCCAACCAACCAACCAACGCACAAACTTACCATCCCACCAGCCAACCAACCCACGAACTTACCATACCACCAGGCAACCAGCCCACAAACTTAACCATACTACCATCTAACCAATGCACAAACTTACCATCCCACCAGCCAACCAACCCACAAATTTACCATCCTACCAGCCAACCAGCCCAACCCATCACAACTACGCTGGTCCATATGTGAGTCACCCTAGACATTGCCTCCTTTAGGAAGTCTTTCCCAGTCTCCTCCCTGCCCCTGTACCTGGACATGACCCCTTCTCATGCCTCCCAGAACCCACATCACACAAGAGGGAGAACAGGCTGCCTTGTTTCTCCTGCTGGACTGTCAGCTGTCTGAGTTCTCTGTGAGCTGCCTCCGTCCATTTTGCTCAGAATTGTTCCAAACTTACTAGATGGAGCTGAAGTAGTGGCTTTGCCTTGGGGGGGTGGGGTGGGAAGAGAAGTGTGAGTTTTCCCCCTCACTCAAGGAGCACGTAAAGGAGAGGGTTAGTGATTTGGCGACTAGGAAAAGTCACCTGGAAATAGCATCTGTCCCAGAGCCGGGAGGGTGGTGCCTGCTGAGGTGCTGCAGGATCTTAGAGGAGGGGGCTGCTCCTGGGCTGGGCCTTGAAGCATGAGCCGGGTTGGAGAAGCCCAGCTGGGGGCCAGCCAAGGGTCCCATGGCTGTGCCTGGACAAACTTGCCATTCTTCCCCACCTTCCCGCGAGCCTGAGATTGTTTGGGAATAAATTTACTGATGTCCCTGGGGTCTCGTTCCTAAAGACTAAGGCAACAACCGTACCGTTCCTCAGCTCTTTGGTCCAGGCCTGCCTGGGTTCATCTGCATTTGCGGACAGTGTTGGATGATGTGCACGCACAGTGGCTCGTGGAAAAAGAGCCTACGCCCGTAGCTTTCCCTCAGGCCTGGAAAGGGCTTTGCTTTAGGGAAAAGGTGGGCATCCTTGTTCCCACCCTGAGTATAACTCTGCAAGGCTGGCTGCCCTTGGGCTGGGCAGAGAGAGCTGAAGTCCTTCCCCTGCCAGATCCCAGCCATCCTGCTGGGGTGGGTACCCGCAGGACTCCCAGCTGCTTTTCCTGAATGATGGCCGTGGGCGGAGCGCTGCCGTGACTCAGGCAGCCTGGCGCCTCCACCTTGGAAAGGTGGCCTCTGGTGCTGACTTCTGTCGGGCATTTGGGCAGAGTTCTTCAGTCACAAAGATGACCTGCCAGGGCGGTTTCCTGTGTAACTGGATTCCATGTGTGCGCCTCATTCCAGAAAATTCGACTTTGTTTTCTCTGCTCATTCCACAAGCCCTTACTAAAGCCATGGGATTCCTTCCATTTCCTCTTGGGGCCAGGTTCATGGCCATGGGTGGCTCAGAAGTTGAGCCTTTTCCTGATGGAGTAAACAGCGTTTGATCTCACTCTAAATACATGTTATTCAATTTTATTCAATGCAACAAAGCGTTTATGGAGCGCCTCTTGTTTGTTGGAATAGTGTTGGGGAGAGAGGTGTGGAAGCCGAAGCCCCTGCCCCAAGGAGGCTGAGGCATCCACACCAACAGCTGTCCTGTGGGACTTCGAAAATCACGCGTGGTAAGGGGGCAAGGGCAGGGCGCCATGGAGCTGGAGTCTGGACCGTTTCAGGCGCAATGAAGCTGCTGCTGTTTATTAAGTATCACTGTCTGGCAGGTCCTGTTGCAGGCATTTCAGATACGTGCCCTCCTTCCATTCCGGCAGCAGCACTAGGTGGGCCATTGGCCCCCATGTTAGAGGTGGGGAAACTGAGGCACAGAATGGCTGGCCAGTCTGAATTCACTCTGGCAGTCTGGTCTGGGGGCCTCTGGCCTATTTCTGGGGGCAGGAGGCCTGTGGAGGAATTGTCACCTGCAGGGCCTTAGAGGGTTGGTCTGGTCATTCCAGGGGTGAAAGGCTCCTGAGCCGAGGGGACAGGGTGAACACAGGCAAAGAGGTGGGCAAGCTGGCGTTGCTGGAATGTGGGGCATGCATGGGGGCCAGGGGAGAGGAGGCTGGAGGACCTGCCAGCCCCGTGGAAGCCAGACCTGGCAGTAGAGAGGAAGAGAGGTCTCTCACGATTTTGGTTATGTAGTGGTGGTTTTTGAACCAGTGTGTGGTATGCTTCAGGAAGATTAGTCCAGAGACACTGCAGGTGTCCAGGGTGACCGGCAGCAGGAACCTGACCTAGCAGGGAGGCTGGGCTGTGACCTGACAGCACCAGAGGGCAGAGGATCAAGGCTGTGAGGAAGAGCGCTCACAGGCCTTGGCGCGCACGGAGGCTGTGGGCCCAGAGGCCCGGGAGCCTGGGCCTGCAGGTAGCAGAGACAGGGGAGCCGAAGCCAGAGCCTTGGCTGGATCTGGGGGCAGAGGAGGAGTCTGTTTCTGGACAGGTCCCATGGAGCTTTGGTTTCCACAGTCAGGGGTGGGGCAGAAACACAGAGCCTGGGAAATGTGGGGTGAGAGGTGGGGAGAGGGGCACTTGGGAGGTGCTGGCTTGGGCCTGAGAGCAGAAGTCCTTGGAGGGGTGGACATTGCCAAGGACACGTGATAAAGGCACCAGAGGTCAGGGTCCTACAGTGGGATTGGTGTGATGGGGAGGAGTGGCCAGAGCAGGAGGAGGACCAGGAGGTGAGGGAAGAGAGAGGGTCCCCAAAAAGCAGGCAGTTGGCACTTGTGGACCCCAGGGGAGGTGGGGAAGGTCACTAGGTCTGGTGATGGGGTTGCTTTGGAGAGAGCCCTTCCAGTAGAGTGCAGGGGACAGATGGGCAGCCACAGTGGGTTGAAGAATGTTGGGGTAAGGACACGCACAGAGGACAGGAAGGATTTTTAAAGAGATTTTGAGGTGAAGGGAAGTGTAGGGCCAGGACAGCAGTTCAGGAGGGTAGAGGTTAAGGGTCAGGGTCTTTGTTTCCAGGACAGGGAGATGGGAGCAGGTTTATGTGCCAAGGGCTAGGTGCCGGCCGCATGGAGCAAGAAGTGCTCGTCCGCAGGAACTCCTGCGGAAGCAGGAAGCGAGTGCTGGGGTGGACCTGGGAGGGGCAGCGCCCACTGTGACCAGGTTCATTTTTGGCCACGCTCCACAGTGGCCATTGATGTCCGTAATGACGGGCCCAGGGCGCCACAAGCTTCCAAAGGACCTTTTAAATAGCCAGTGAAAGAGCCAGTTCTGCTCCCCAGCATTCTCAGTTTTTGACATTTGTTCTAAATAAGCAAAGCATTGATAAATTAGTGAGGACTGCCGTTTGGGAAACGTGGCACCTGAGCATACCCTGAGACTTTGTAAGTGGGCTCTCCCTCTGTGACATGCTTGTGCCCCTCCGCTTGGTGAGGCTGAAAGGGCCTGAGGTTCACACTTGGACAGATCTGCCCCTGGTAACGCAGTGACCTTGGGCATGGTCTTTATTTTTTTTTACCTCTTATTCTTTATTTTTTTATACCTCTTTGTGGCATAGCTTCTCTCATCTAAAAAATGGGATGATAGACCCCCCTTTATGGGATTGTTGTGAAGAATAAGTGAAATTATATATCTAACAATATTTGACTGACAATAGTTACTTTAATAAATATTAGCTTTCTGACTTACTATGTAGTAAGCCAAACACCTCCTTCCTTAAATGGACGGACGTGTCCTTGAATGAATGAAACTTGGGGAACAAAGGGATGGGAAGTAAGGTTGGAGCCAGATCATGGAGGACTATGAGGGTCCAAGAGAAATGTCCCTTTGGAGGCCATGGTCCAGGAAAGAGAAGCTAAGAGTGACTGGGGGCTCCTCTGCCTCGGGGCCTGTCTGTCCCGTGGGGCCTGGTATCCTGGGGGCCCCAGCATTTGCAGATTGACCTTGTCTTCCAGGAGGCGTTTCCTCCCTTTTGCAGTGAAGGCCAACGTAAGGCTGGGCCTGTTTGACAACTCTGGCGGTTGGCAGAGATGTCCACGCCCGCCTTTCTCTTTCCCAGAAGCCCCAGGGCCCAGGCCTAGACAGTGGGTGGGCCCTGGGAGGTGCCCCCACCGGGGCCCACGTGACTGGCTCTCCTCCTCACAGCTTCTGCTCTGGGCCCAGGGCTTCGTTAGAGCCCCTGAAGGATGCAGAGAAAGGGCGAGCTGGCGAGGGGAGGGCAGCGTTCCTGCTGCCGATGATGTTGCTTCCTCTGGTCCCAGGGTCGCTTGGTTCAGCCTTTCTCCCTTTGCATGAAATTTCTTCCGAATGAGAAAAAGGAAACTCAAGCAAACGGAAAAAGTCCCTGACAGAAACTAAGACCAGGCCCTCCACCACCGTCTGCAGACTGGAGGCTCTTTGTCAGGGCCGAGACCCACCTCCACGATTTCACCTTCACCTGCTCATGCAGCGACGGCACCCTGAGTGTTCGCAGTCCAGAGGCTGTTGTGGAGAGGGTACGTGACCTGTAAGGGCGCTCTGCTCTGACAGGCATCCAGGCGGCCAGTGCCAGGTGCTGCCAAGGAAGCGCACCCACACCCACACCGACTCCTGCAGCCCAGAGTCCCCCCTGCGCACTGCCCCCCCCAGCTTCTTAGCAAATCTCAGGTCGGCTCCAGCCTCGCTGTGGGCATTCAGGCACCCTCACAACCTGGTGCACTCCTGGGATGCTCTAGAGGAAGGAAAAGTAGGTTAAAAGAATCCGTTTTAGATGCAAACCAAAAGTGATCCTGGCCCATTTAATAAAGGCATTATGACGGATTTCTTCTTCTTTTTAAAGAAAATAATTCCACAAGAGGACACTTACCAGATGTGGGGATCTGGGGAAGCTGAAGGGCAGGACCTTGGTTTTTAAAAGGATTGTCATGCAGATAAACGCTAGACAGGTTTTCTAGGTTACCCGTGGCCTTAGGGGTACGGGCTGAAGCATTTAGGGGTGGTGGACCATGATGTCCAGTTTGCTGCTGGTTCAGGGAGAAAAGGGGTGTGTGTGTGTGTGTGTGAGTGAGAGAGAGAGAGAGAGAGAGAGAGAGAGAGAGAGAGAGAGTTCAGAGAGAGGGAAAGCAAGTGTTAGCAAAACGTTGGCAATGTGTCCCTGTCAGCGAAGGGCGTACTGGTAACCCTTGTGTCAGTCTTTGTTTTCAAAATAAGAAGGGAAAACAACCCGTGGGACAAATAGCAAAAATGAGTAGCCAGCAGGACCTATCCTTGGTCTCTCAGCAAGTGCTGTAAAGGAGTGTAAGCTGGTCATAGTGCACCCATAAACGCTGTAGGGTGCGTGAGGCCACTATATAAAACGCAAGGCCAGCCCGAGAAACACCCAGGGCGCAGCCCGGCGCGGCTTTATGTGGGACTGCCCTGCTTTATATGGGATGGCCCTGCTTTATATGGGACGCAGCCGCTGAGCCCTTTGACCGCCAAGCAACCAGTGGCAGTTCCTGAAACAGTAGGTTATGCGTAGCTTCCAGATGCGCAGAAAGTAGCCCCTTCCGGTGTCATCCCAGTGAGCATTCGGAAGCTGATTGCTACCCTCCCTCGCAGATCCATTCCCCTCCTCCCCCTGTGGCCAGGACTGGGATGCACATGCCCACAGCCTGGCGGCACTAGTTGGCGGTGTCTCCCCTCTCCCAACCCGCAGGATGTTCTCTCGAAACCCCCAGCCCTTTGATTACACCCACGTCGTGAGGCTCAACGTGACATTTCCAGCGGGAGGTTGCCCAACGTGGGTCCAGCCGCTCCACATGGTTTTTATATTTGTTCTGGAAAAAGCTCCAGATACCTTTGGTTAAAGCTCTTCCTGTTGGCCGAGTTGCTGGGGCCATTTCCCGCCCACGCGGTCCCAAAGGGCTGCGGGCTGCAGGCCCCAGCACGTCTGCCCCAGGGGACAGGTGACGGAGGCTGAGGGTGCAGCCTGGAGACTTGAGGACTCCAGGGCTTCTGGAGGGTGTGCGCTGCCAGCCTCCGCCTGTGTTACTGTGTTCAGACCCCTGGAAACCAGGGGGCCAGAGCCTCGCCCAAGGCCCTCTTTCTGCTTCTGCAGAGGTTTTGCTGTTAAGAGACGTGCTGTTTTGATCTTCTTTCCCCTCTTACAAACTCACATAAAATATCATTGCCTCTTCCGCAGTGCACACGCCCTGGCTGAAATTCAGAGTCCCCACTTCCTGAGTTCTGTGTGAGGTGGGCCCTGTGCTCCTCTGCTTTGGGAGTCACAGAAAGTTCCAGCGCAGGTTTCCCCTCTTTGAGGGGCCATTCTCAGCCATGTCCCAGCTCCCCATTGAGCGCCCCCACCTGCCAGGCCCCCCACCCATGAGCCATCTGTGCTGGATAGCTGAGAACCCTTGTTAGAGGCTGGGTGGTAACCCCAGAGGGTTGGGAGACCCACGCTCTGGTTGGCACCCCAGGACCCTCATGCCCTGTAGCAAGTGAAAGCGAAGCGGGTGCCAGGAGAGGCACAGGGTGGCCGCCTCGCTGGCTCAGGGACACATCTAATTTTAGCCCAGGGTGTGCTTGTCCTGAGCCGGGGCCAGCTTGTCCATGGACATCCCACAGCTTTCTGGTTTTCTGTGTGTGAGCGGCGCAATGCTCAAAGCTTGCAAAGCTCACTCAGGTTTCAAGCACCGTGTGCCTTTCCCCTTTTTCTAAGAAGTGCCCAGAAAACTGTCAGTCCTCTGTGCTTTTGGAGTAGGTCAAAATTTCCTGGAGATTCCCTCTGTGTGCTGGGGCAGTGTGCGGTGGAAGAAAGAGGAGGTGTGGGAGCCTGTCCTCCCGGGGCCTGTCTTGATACGAACTGGGGTGAGGCAGCTGTAGGGCCTCTGGGTCGCAGGAGACTTGGGTCATCTCTCTGGTGCAGTGGGTCACTGGGAGGAATTCGAGGGTCAGCAAAACAACAACAGAAATGAAAACTGAGAACGTCAGGTTCAGATTCAGACCTGTGACCTGAAACTGACACAGTTCGGGTGGCTTCTTTAAGACAAAGAATATAAAAGTATCTAACTTTTTCCAGTCTTACAAAACTACAGGACTATGCCAACACATTGCTAAGGCCCCTTGGCAGGGCCTGTGCAAGGAAAGGTCCCTGAGGCCCAAGCCCGTTACCTTCGTGGCAAATCAGATGCTCTTCAGGTTGTTACTTGTTTTTCTGGCTCAGTAAGACTACTGAAACAACTTTACAAAATTTAAATGTGGATATATAGTCTTGAACTAAAAGCTCAACCTTTGAAGTGAATGAATGAAGCTTTGTGAAAGATTCACTGTATAGTTGCTGGGTTTCCTCATTTCTTCACCGACCAGTGTGTCACACACAGGCTGGCTTGTGTGGGACAGTCTCCAACTTTCTGATCCTCAGGGTCCTCATTTGTGAAAACAGGGCTAAGAAGTCCCTGTGCCTTGTGCCACAAAGGCCGTGCTTTGCACGTGCTTGGTAAAGTAGAAATCAGCCCCAGTAAATAATTATTTGTGAGGACAAGACGGTAAGATGTTTAGAAGCCTTAGAAAGTCACAGAAAGGCAAAGGAAAGCCCAGAGAAGGTGAGTATTTGCCCAGGGCCACTTGGGGACAGCCTGGAGCTCCAAAAATAAGTGTCACTTACATGTAAGCCTCCACACCTTTCTAAAGGGAAATGAGGCCAAATGTCTTTCTTTCCAAACAGAGAGGAGGTTAAGGGGCTGGACAGCGCCATTTCAGACGCACCGCTCACGGCCCTTTGATGAATACTTACGCAGGGGAGGGTTTTTTGAGTTCACACTGAACGTGTTTCATCCCACAAGTTGCTCTAAGCCGCCCCTTGGCGTGTTTAACCAAACAGAACCTAAGTGGATTTGCTGTTCAATGGGACTCGGGAACGTCGGCCTCTCCCGCTGGGGCAGCTTCGTCCCTGGGTATGCCGGCCTTTATGAGGACCGTAAAGGTGCCAAAAAGCGGCTGCTCCTAGCAGCTAAGTCAACATCTCCACACAGCTTTCCAGGCCACCATGGAAACCAGTGGCAACTCTTATGTAATGTCTTTTAGGTGGCGTGTTAGAACCTTCCCTTTTATAGCTCCGAGGGGGACTTTAGACGCCCCGGTTCAGGGCCAAGGCATAGAGGCCAGCCTTCCATCCTGGAAGCCTCGGGGCGGGCAGGCCTGGGGGCAGCTTTGTCTCTGGTAGAACGTCCCTCGGGGCCCTCGCTGTACTGCCAGGAGCCCTAAGCAGAGGCAGCCTCCGTGATCCCGCCTGCTGGGTGTGCAAGCCAGGGCTCACACGGGGGTTGGGGGCCTATGGCCTGGGCAGGAGTACCCCATCATGCTTCCAGCCTCTCGAGATGCTTGGGCTTGGCCGAGCGAGGCAGCCCCCTGCTGGTGGCTACAGAGGAGGGTCAAGACCGAGAAGGGAGCTCGTGGGCTGGCCGCCTTCTGCCTGGCAAACTGCGGGTCTCGGGTGAAAGAATGGTTTCTCAGTGGGTGTGGCCGTGTTCCAGAGATGTACTCCACAGGGACCACTTTTCCCTCCAGAGGACTTCTTTCTTCCCCTGAGTAGCATCGCCTCTACCCCTCCTTTTCCTGCTCCTCGAGCAACGCCTACTCCTCAGCCACCTCGTGGAGCTGATCTTAGCTACACCTGGAACCTGCAGCCTGGGCCGAGGGCAGGGAGACGGGAAGGGTGAGAGCCGAGACGCCCTGCCAGCTTACAGCCCTCAAGGGAGGACTTGCCAGCCTGTCCTAATGTCGTGGGGTCTTCACGCTGCTGACATCCACCATGGGATAGGTGAAAATTAGCCAAGGTGAATCTGGGACCTAAAATTCTGTGTCTGGCTTTATCTACTGCCCGGGGGGCACTTGGCAAAAGCTGCCACCCACACCCCTGCCAGGGTTAAACCAGGGGCCTTGGTTAGCCTTTCCAGCTCTTTCAGAGGGATGGCCATTTCTAGGGAGCTATGAGCACTCAGCTTCCAGGGGGAGCATCCATTAAACTCCAGTTGTATGCCAAGGCCTTGTGCCAAATTGGGAGAATGGGAGAATAACATGAGGGAAGGTCACATCTGATTCAGTTTTGTTTTGCCAGTTATGTGCCCTTGAAGGAACCCTCCCAGCCCGATGCCTTGGTGTTCCTGGAATGTGCCAGAGTCCGGCCCGACTCAAGGAAGGAGATCCGTTGGACTTGTTTCGGATCTCGCTCTGGCTCTGCATACTTCTCAGCAAGGGTGTGCGCCAGAGCCCAGGGGGAGGGGCCGTACAGAAAGATAGTCAAGCTGAGAAATCATCGCCCTCGGAGAACAATGGTGCAGGAGGCAGGAGTACAACGTGTCTTCTCTCCCCACAGATGGGCTGAGCCGATGGCTTTTCCAGGAGGATGCAGGGCCATTGGTGCCCCCTCCCCACCCCCCCAATCTGTCCTCACCGGGCCATCCCTATTGTTGTCCAACCTTCGTCATCATGGACCCGGATGAGAGAGACTTGGGTCTGCAGCCCAATTCCCAGTGAAGGTTTTTTACTCGTTCAGGAAGATAATTTATTTGGGTTGAATTGTTAAAGCAGATTGCTTTCGCAGTATTCCAAACAGAGTGCTTTTTCACAGGAAATGGCAGACCAGGCAACTCTAGTCAGGTTTTCCACATCCTTGAGAGCAAAGAAAAGAGAGAGGAAAAATAAAAAAGATCCTTTTTATATGTTGAAGGTCAACAGAACGGGCGACTGCAGGCACAGAACAGATCTGTTAAAGCCGCTACGCATCCGTGATGGTAGGTGCACATGAGGACTTCCCGATAACCCCACCCTCGAGGAGGCCTCACGTTCTTCGTGGCTTAATTTCAAAAACGCCTGCGATGCAGCCGCCCAGCGGGGTGGAGCCCTTCCCGAAGCTGGGGCGCGGCTCCATCGGGCTGACCCTGGGGTGTGAAGACACGGGAGCCTCCTTCCTCTCTCAGAGCTCAGTTTCCTCATCCCTGAGAAGCAAGGCTCCACCAGGGACCCCCTTGGTTCCTTCCGAGTCTAATTCACCACTATGCCGCCCCTCGTCTTTTCTGGGGGGCTTGGCTGAGCTTTTGGAGGAAGCCGGAGAGAAATGGAGAGCAGGGAAGCAAAAGAGAAACAATCCGCTCTTCTATGGAGAGCTTGGACTGAGCACAAAGTGCCCTTTAAGTGAGTTTGCCCGCAGGGGTCCGCCTCTCCAAGCCTCGCCCCTCCCCAAGCTCAGTCTTTAATGAGGGCCTTTCAGGGTGCAAGGCCTGTGCAAAGTCACTGTGGGGACAGTGGAGAACCACCCAACACAGTCACTCCTCGGGCACACATGGCCAAGGAGGGGCTGCGGCCGGGACAGGAGGGTCCGGAGAGCCGAAGCCCAGAATCCAGAGATGTTACGGTCCTTGCAGCTCCCCAGAGACGATTCTGGTCCAAGGGAGGCCGAGACTCCAGGCAGTTAGTGTATTGTGAGGTGACACCCGTCTTCTCTGGCACACGTAGCTCTGTGACAGATCTGCCCCGTTCCTGTGTGCCTGTGGACAACGGGGCAACTCTGCTTCATCTCCATCTAACCCTCTGGCCCATTCCAAAGGGATGCCCTGTTTGAAGCGGGGTGGTGACGAGTCCTGAACCTGGGCTCCAGCGCTGTGCTTGTTGGCCTTGTTGCTCCGCCCACCTCTGGTGTGGTTCGGATCTCGCAGGATGAGCGCATCCTCATCGGGCTACCTCCCCAGCGATGCTGCCAGGGCTTCAGTGTTGGGGTGTTCTGTAGGGCCCAGATACACGAGTCCTGTAAAGCAAACCCTTTCCTTCCCATGAACTTGCCAGGTTCTTATTTTTTAAATATATATATTTTTAATGCCTTTTTTCATCTGTTGAGATTGTTTTACATTTTTCCCTCTAACCTGTTGGTGTGACTTATATTACTCAATTTTGAAACTTTATTTTTATTGTTCACACTGTAACAGATGTCCCCCTTGCCCCCATTTGCCCTCCTGCACCCAGCCCTCACCCCCCACCCTTTCCCACTGGCTGTCACCACACTGCTGTCTGTGTCCATGGGTTTCAGTTTTTTACTGTTGCATTGTTCTTGCACTCCCACGTGGTAATAATTTTCGTCAAACTCGTGGCTGATGTAGTTGTCTATTACTTTACTTCAGATTTTTGCACTTATGTTTATAAGTGTCAGGTTTGGGAACCCAGGTTGTTACTAGCCTTGCGAACTGTCGCCGTCATCTCAGCGATTAGGCAGTGAACACTGTGTGCCAGGCACTGTTCTCAGCACTCAGTCTGTTGGCTCGTATAATCCTCACCGCAGCCTTGCAGCCTTCGGAGGGAGAACTATTCTTAGCCTTTCTATAGAGGTTCACCGTAGCTAAAACTTCCTGTCGAATTGTTCTCTTTGTTACTCTGTAACAAACAGGTTTATCCCTGGTCGTGCTTATTATCCCAAAGTCTGTTTTTATCTGCTAGTATCTAGCTGCATCAGTTCACATGGTTGGCATACAAGTGACGCGTGTTCCCGTGCGTGCCCCTCCACCTTCTGTGTCGGTGTCCTGTGGAACAGCCTGTTGCTAATTAAAAAGAGATCATTCCCAGTGCCTCTTGTGCTGACCAGGTTCATTCATGTGTGTGCCTTGTTACTGAGACACCTGAAATCATTTGTCCTGTTAGAGTTTATACTTTAATTTTGTCACTTTTTCTTTAATTCTTTTTCTTTTTTTTAAAAGTTAACCATTCTAAAACGAACAATTCAGTGGCATTTAGCACACTCACAATGTTGTATGATCTCCACCTCGATCTATTTTGAAAACTTTTCCTTCCAGGCACAATGTCTTCCTATCGAGCAGCTTCTCCCCGTTCCTCTCATCCCCCAGCCCCACCAGCCGCCAGCCTATGGCCTTTCACCTACACAGAACTATCTCACGTGAGACCTGTGGTCTCTAGCGTCTTTCATCCAGCGTGATGTCTTCAAGGCCCACCCACGTTGCAGCGTGTCGGTGCTCTAGCCCTTTCTGTGGCCGAGTAGTGTTCCACGGTGCCAACGTGTAACGTTGTGTGTCCCCCCTCAGCCCTTGGCGGCCGTCTGTGTCGTTTCCCCCTTTGGCTGTTGAGGTGCTGCCGCTCTGAACCTGCGCCTCTGTGTCCAGTGTGGCTGGGCACACGCCTCCGAGGGGAGGAGCTGCGGGGTCACGCGGTGACTCCGGTTGACCTTTCTGAGCAGCTGCCACACTGTTTCTGCGGTGGCGCTTCCTCGTGAATTAACTGATGGGTGTTTTTTCTTTTTCTGCTTTCTGACTTGGAAGTTACGCATTATGTGTTTCGTGTCTAGTGGTTACTCTTGAATTTTTGATCCTAACTGACTTAGGATTTAAGTTTGATCAATCTCTGTACCCCTTCAAAAATGCACGGACTTTAGAAAGCTTTAACTCTGATTACTTACTTCTTCCCACGTTCCCCGATTATTATTGTCCAGCATTATCCCTTTCTTTTTAACTGCCCCCAAATCAGTTGCTATTGTTATTATTTGTATGGTCAGCTCTCAGTAAAGTTTATCTACATGTGTGTGAATTTCTTTTCTGCCATTTCTTTCATCCTGCACTTTCCTTCTGGGTTCCACTTCCTTCTTCCTGGAGCAGATCCTGCAGTAGTCCGTTCAGTGGAAGTCTGCGAGGGTCAACTTTTTTAGTGCGAGTCTGAAAATGTCTCTTTTTGTCCTTGCTTTTAATATTTGGAATATTAAAGATGTCTCTTGTTCAAGTAGTGGTTTACGGATAATCTGTCTTTTCTCTAAGATGTTTCTCAGTCTTTTGAATCCCGGTAGCTCCGTGTGACACGCCTAGGTGTGCATTGATTGTCACAAGCACCATTTGAGGCTCATTTTGTTTCTGTGAGGCTTCCTGTCTGATAAGTTCTTAGCAATTATCTTTTCAATAATTTCCTTTCTTACATTCTCTTTATTCTTTCCTTCTGGAACTGCTTTCAGATGTATATTGGACTTACAGTTTTTCTCTTTCCATGTTTCTTATTTGCTATTTCAGGTACTTTATCTCCCTTCCCATTGAGCTGCATTCCGAGTAGTGTGATCTAATTGTGCTCAGTGATTTGTTACCTCTTCACTGTATCTGGCCTCCTTTTTCAGCTTACTACAAGTTCATTCCTAGCTTCAGAAAAGTTCTAACCTGTAGAAAATTTTAAAGAATGGTACAAGCAACACTTGCATAACCTTTACCTGCATTCAACAACTATAAAGTTTTGTCTCGTTTTATTTTCCTCTCCCTTCTTTCCTGGTCCACATATATCACGTGTATTTGTTCCACATGCATCTGTTTGAAAGTAAAATTCAGACACCCCTAAGTATCTCAGCCGAAGACAGGAAGTCCTCCTTCATAACCACAGCAGCGCGATCACACCCAAGGCATTTCATTCACGTTGATTCAGTGATATCGGCTAACATCGAGCCTACAATCAAATGGCTCCCAGTGTTTATTTTAGGCTTTAGTTGAGTCCAGCCACGTCTCTCCAGTCTCTGTCAATCTCAAACAATTTCCCCTCTTCTTTTAGTTTCTCATGATGAGTGTAGCCTTGTTGTCTTGTGGAACGGCCACTTCCCAGACGTCTTTTTGTTGTTAGGTGTATGTTAACCACTTTGGGCACAGACAGTACCTGCGTGATGTCGTGTATTTCCCATTACATTGCATCAGGAGCACGTAAGGTCGGTTTGTGTTACTTTTGGTGATGCTGAGCCAAATCGCTCCATTAAGGCGGTTTCTCTGTCATTACGAAGGTAACTTTCCCGTTTGCAGTGAATAAGGAATCTGTAGCATTCAGACTGTGTGAATGTCCTGTTCCTCAAAAACCTTTCACCCTGGCCAGTGTAGCTCAGTTGGTTGGAGCTTCGTCCCATGGACCGAAAGGTCATGGGTTTGATCCCAGTCAGGGCACGTAACCCAGGTTGTGGGTTCGATCCCCAGTCAGGGTGTGTATGTTTTTCTCTGACATCGATGTTTCTCTCTTTCCCTCCCTCTCAAAAAAAGAAAAGAAAAGAAAACAACAATGAAAAAAGGTTGTTGGGTGAGGGTTAAAACAACAAACAAGAAAAGCAGCCTTTTGACCAGTGGTTTTGGATCCATCAGTGATCTCTTCCCATACTAGGAGTTTATAAAACAATGATTTAAAATTTTTTATCAGTCTTTTAAATGTATTAGTTGATAGTATTCTGTAGATAAGAGCTTCCCATTACCTATCCCTCTCCCCTTCCTCCTCTGGTAGCGGACTCATAGATTTTTAAAAAATATTAAATATGTTGTTATACATTGTCATCATTATATGCCCATAAGTTTCTTTATATTTTATTTTATTTTTAAAAGATTTTACTTATTTATTTTTTGAGAGAGGGGATGGAGGGAGAAAGAGAGGGAGAGAAACATCGACTGGTTGCCTCTTGCGTGCCGCCAGCTGGGGCCTGGCCTGCAACCCAGTTCATGGGCCCTGACCGGGAATTGAACCAGCAGCCTTTCGGTTTGCAGGTTCAATCCACTGAGCCACACCGGCCAGGGAAAGTCTTTTTTGTTTTTATGACTGTATTTACTTTTTCATAGCTGCCTATTTTTTTCTCACGGTCCTTTGCTTTTCTTACAATTTTCATTTCTTTTTAAAAATGCTTTCACTAATATCTCAAATTATAAGTTTTTTCTATTGTTTTTTTTTTTTTAATCTCGAGTTCTTGGGAGTCCTAATTTTGTTTTAGCTGGCTTTCACTTACAGTGCTCACTTTTCTGATACATTTAATAGGTTTTATTTTGAGCATATTTTCAGTGGGACTTTTAAAGAGTCTCTCTCCCTGACCTGGGAGTCTTGCGTGACCCTCTTTGTGGGAGTGGCCCTTCAGGTAATTTTGAATTGCTCTGGTTGTGTGTGCCAGGATATCATTGACTCGGGAAGTCTTACGTTGATCTGTTTTGGACTCCTGTGCTGCACAAATGGGATCAGTCTGAACGCCGTTCACACTGGGCTCTGAGTTTTCAACAATAGAACCGTATCTTTATTCCCACAGGACACCTTTCTTTTGGAATCCATAACTAATTTAGCCAGATGTCTAGTACTAACCATACAGGAAAGAGCAACTGCTCATCTCTGTTCTTACATTTAGAGCCAATGAAATATTCTAAGTGTTGGGATACACAAGCAGTAGAGCATCTTCCAGAACGGCATGGCCTGGGCATGCCCCCTCAGAGTCCCGGTACCTGGTCATGCCCAACAGTGATGGCGTGCTCATGCCCCGCTCCTCGCCCAGGGCACAGATGAGGCAACGGGCGCCCACAGTGGGTGAGTGACTTGCCCAAAGTCACATAGACTGGGGCACTCAGGCCTCCAAATGGCTCTTCCCACCCAACCAGTGTTCAGTTACCCAGGGACTGAGTCCTGGCCCTAGGCAGCTCTGGACACCCACAGTGCCCTGGCCCTCGCCTCTCCTTTGGGGCACAGAGAGGAGCTTGGGTGGGCAGGCAAGGCCCCGACATAGCAGGCGAGTTGGCTGTCTGTGGCTTTCCTCCCAGGGGTTTATCAGATGCTTGGACATGTGTCACTGGGTTATCTGCACAATCAAGTTTTTGAAGAAGTGTTTTGAATCCTTGATTTATCTTTTTGTCATTGTTTTTCATAATAGTTTTCATTCAAAGGCAAGAACATGCTTTTAAATTGACCTTTTAAACTCTGATGCTCGTGCTACAAAGGGACACATGAAAGGAACAAAAGGCACATTCCCCAAGTGTGAGCGCGCTGGAAGTCTCCTCTGCCGAGGAGATCTGTGGGAAACGGGCACAAGGCGTCCGAGATGGGTTCTTGCAGCTGATGGATGGGGCCCCGGGTGGAAGTCCCATGACCGGGAGTGGCCCAGCTGTACCTTACGCAACGGGAACATGGCCCCCACCCTCTCATCACAGTGCAGGGCCACCCTGCTGCCTCATGGCTTTGCCTTCAGGACCCAGGAGGGCCACTTGGGAGGTTTGGACTTTGTCCCAAGGTCCACAGGGAGCCATGGAGGGTCCTGGGCAGGGAAGGAAGCTTAAAGTAGAAGAAAGAGCAAGAGAGAGCATTTGGAGGCAGTGGCCTGGGTTTGAGTTCCTGGCTCTGTCACTTCTAGGTTGTGTGACCTTATATGAGTCACCCAGCTTCTATGAGGGTCACTTGATCCTGGACATTCATTTAGGAGCGCTGCCTAAGTGTTGGGTGTACGGGACACAGAGGTGACCAGTAGAATCCTGCAGTCCTTTGTCCCTTGTTGGTTATGTCTCTTACCATGTGTATTGGTTTCCTGTGGCTGCTATAGCAAATTAGGACAGACTTCATGGCTTAAAACAACGTGAATTTATTATTTGTTCTGGAGGACTGAAGTTTGAAGTCAGTTCCATGAACCTGAAGTTCCTGAAGTTCCTGAAGTCTGGGCCACGGTGTGGGCAGGGCAAGTTCCTTCTGGAGGTTCGAGGGGAGAGTCAGTTTCCTTGCCCGCTTCAACTTCTAGTGGCTGCCCACAGTCCTGGGCTCGCGGCCTCTTCCTCCAGCTTCCCAGTGCGTCACCGCAACCTCTGCTTTCATTTTCTCTCCCCTCTTCTATGTGGGATCTTCTCCTGCTTCCCTCTTGTAAGCACACTTGTAGCTACGTGGCTCTCACCTGGATAGTCCAGGCTGTCCTTCTGCATCTCAGGCTCCTTGACTTAATCCCATTGGCAAAGTCCTTTTTACCACATAAGGGACCATTCACAGGTCCTAGGGCATGGATTTCATTGGGGGCCAGTATTCAGCCTTCCATGCCACCTCGTACTGCAATTTATGTCTGTTTATTTTCCTAGGCTGAGTCCCCCTTGGGCAGGGAGAGAGGCCTGCCAGATAACTGCTGCCTGTGTGCTGGGCGAGTGAGTGCTGGGTGAGTGGGTAGAGAAATGAGTGATTGCGTGCTTTGGAGCTGAGAACTCCGTGACATCCCACTTGGGCTCTAGAGGATTAGTGTGAGTTTGCCAAAGGATAGGCCAGGTGAAGCGAACAGCTTAGGAAAAGGTACAGAGGCGTGGGCTGAGAAGTTCAGCATGGGGGGAAAGCAGGGGCAGTGTGCAGGTGCACAGCGGGGTGAGCTGGGCAGTGGGTGGCCAGGTCATAGGTAGCCCACAGGGCACCGTAATGGGCCTGGATCTGACTTTATAAGGCAGCATTATGTGTGTGGGGGGGTCTTTCGAGTCATCACCTGGGTTCCGATTCTCGTGCTGCCACTTACTTGCTGTGTAACTCTGGGAAAGTTACCGGACCTGCCTGAGGCTCAATGCAGTACTTACTTCGTAGGGCTGTTCTGAGAGGCAGGGGGCTTCTGCTGTTTGCAAAACATTCAGTGTACTGCCTGGAATAGCCGAAGGAGACAGATAACAGTATTTGCTGTGTTATATTGCTGTCATTTTTATGAATGTGATTATTGATGCTGAGGGTGATGCGGAACCTTCGAAGAATGTCAGCCAGGCAGCAGTATGGCCAGATTTTTTTTAGAAAGATACCTTTGACACCCATGTGAAGATGTGGGGGGCTGGCATGGGGTGGGGTGTTCCACTGGGGGATCTGGAAACCAGTTAGGAGGTCACTGCAGTGACCTGGGTAAGAGAGGGAGAGGCAGAGAGCAGAGGCATCGTGGCCCGTGTGATGTTCTGGAGACGTGCGGAACAGCTCCTGCCATTCTCTGCATGTGGGGCCTGTCTACACCTGTGCCTTGGTCACCACTTCTCAGACAGGGACATTGATAGGCAGTGAGGGAAGGGCACCTCGTCTTGGTCTCCAGGTGAGACAGTGACAGAGGTGCAGACAGAGGTGGGATTCAGGTTCTCATCCGTTAGTGGTATAGGAGCCAGTGGGGGTGACAGGCGGCAGCTTTCGGTGTGAGTGCCGGGGCCCAGGGAGGACTGGCTCCAGCTCCGGCTCCGTGTTGACCTTTCACATCATCTGCGGCCTGTCCATGCCTCAGCGCCTCTCTCCTGCCCCTTCTTTCACCATCCGCACAAGGACGGCGCAGAATCCCGGTAGCCAGGGGCATAGGGATGTGGCGAGTTTGAATAGAGAGAACGGCTGGATGAGTGGGGAGGCCAGGGGAAGGAGTAGGGCCGCCTGGGAGGGAGGTGGAAGGGCTCTGCATCCCAGCCCCAGGGTGGGAAGCCGGGGGCCGAAGCAGCTTGTGCTTGGGCTGGGCACTGCATGTCCTTGCGATCTCCCCTCACGCCCCTTCATACATCTTCAGGAGGAAGCCAATTCAATGGAACCTGCTGTGGCGAGATTACAATTGTTACTTCAATCGTATCTTACCCTGCAAGGATGTTGGAGGAAAAGATATTTCAATGGCACCATCAAAAGAGCTGTCACTTTTTCACATAGTAAACGGGTTTTCAGAGAGTGATGTCATATTGTTATTTTTAATACATTCTTTTTAGAAAATGGTTTTACTTTAGTTCAGATGGATGCATGCTGGAGGGGGCGGGATCCCTAAAGAGGAGTAATACAGGTAGGTCGTTTTAAGAAAGTTCCTCACGCATATTCCAGAGTTTACAAGTCGGAAGCACAGGAGAATTTTTCAGTAGCAGGAGGGTACAGGACAGGTCCTTTGGTGCCTTTTAAATGGCGGCCGGTAGCTTTACAGGAGACCTGAGAGAAAGGAAAGGGAGGCAGTAGGGACGAGACGAGAGTGACCTGTGGCACGGCTGCAGAACCTGTGTGCATGTTGCCCAGCGGTGTCAAGGTGACACCAGCAAACTGACTCGTACTCGGTTCGTGGCAAGTGTCAAACTGTACTGTCTGGTGTGTGCGTGTGTATGTGAACACGGCACTGGAGGGCCCCTTGGAGACAACTAGGTTCCATCCAGCAGGACCTGTGGCTCAGAGAGGGTGAGTGGCCAGTGCCAGGCGCACACAGAGCGGCAGGGCCGGGGCCAGAGGGAGCCCGTCCAGCACCCTCCCGGTCCCCGCGGCTGGTCGCATCTCTCTGTCCTGCTCCTCTGGTACACTGACACTTTCCTTTTTTCTAGGAAGGATCCGTTGCCAGTGTCCAGCAAGGCTGATGGTGAGCTGGATGCCCTGCAGC
Organism: Macrotus californicus; assembly: GCA_007922815.1. NCBI lineage: Eukaryota > Metazoa > Chordata > Mammalia > Chiroptera > Phyllostomidae > Macrotus > Macrotus californicus. The sequence continues at coordinate 90,803 of VMDR010000290.1, read as the reverse complement.
TTGGTAGGTGTGGCTGCTGCCTCCGTGCTGTGCCTCCCAGGGCCCCGGAGTCCTCATCTGGAGGTGTGGGGTGGTGGGGCTCCTTTCTTTCCCCCTAACCTCAGGAAGCTTCTCTCTTTTTGGTCGATGTCTTCTTGTACCGTCCGACTTCCCCTCCCAGAGAAATCTTCATAAGAAGTCTGCATTTCTGGATCCACGTGAGGGGGGCGGGGCCAGAGAAGTCTCTGCTGCATTTGGAGGTTCTCGTAGGGCCATTCAGAACTTACAAAGGTCTCCAGAAGACCGTTCTCAGTCAAAACAGTAGTTCGGCTGTGCCTGGGGAAGTCCATTCTTCTGAGAAATATGTCTGATTGAGGTGTGCACTGGGAACAGCCCTTCGGTGCTCAGCTCAATGCGCCCTCACGTGGGTCTACACCTCTGTAACTCCTCCCACACTCTCTGGTCTTGAAGCTGTCTTTTTGCCCCTTTCTGGGATTCTCTGCTCCCCATAGACTGGGGCGTTGGCAGGGCTTGGCAAAAGCAGCTGTAGAAAGGAGGGTGGCACACCAGCACCCAGACAGGAGACTCGGAGGCGTGAGCACTTTCACGTGTGCTCTGCTTCCGGGAGCCAACAATTTACCTGTTGGGCCATTTTGGCATAGAGAGCTGCTCACACATATTCCCTGTCCTCTTAAGCATTTCCTTTCAACCAAAGGAAGAAAGCTGTGTGCCCTCTAGCAGTTTCTGAGTGAGACGGGCAGTCTCAGTCTCGTGGCTTGCTTTGATGAAGTTGAAAGGCAGGGATTTGTTTACGCCGCTCAGCGCTTAGCGCACTTCAGAGGTAACAGTTCCTCGGTTTTAAGCATCAGAGATGGCAGGTGGGGGTCGCCCTGCCTATCCAGGAAAGGGCCGCGCTCTGCGCGTGGCTGTGCAAAAGTGAGCATGGAGCCAGGAAGCGCTGGCGTCTGGGGCTTTTCTGTAGAGATCCTCACTTGAAGTTTTTTCACCGAAAGCCACTCCTGTTTGGACATAAAGCCAAGCCGTTCCCGGTCTTCAGAGCCCAGCGGGCTTCTATTAGAAGGAAGGCTTTTAGCAAATCTCTCAGAACCCAGCACTTTGAAGAGTGTGTGTTTTCCAGAGGGAGGCAGGTCCCTCTAGGCTCGTGGGTCAGCTAAGGATTTCAAAAAGGAGGAGAGAAAAGAGGCCGTGGAGCACAGTCACCAAGAGAAAGGGGACAGGCTTTGGCATGGGGGCAGGAAGAAGGAATCCAGTTTGGTTAGAGGGACAGCATGCTACATCCCCCACCCAGGTCATGTCTCCTTGGTCCAGCAAATGGTTCAGCAAATGTGTCTTGGCCGTCACATGACTGCTGCAAGAAGATGGCGGGGAGTCCAAGTGCCTTCCCTCTTGGAGGACAGGGCTGGGAGGCACGAAGGAAGAGAGGTCTTCTCCCAGTGCAGCACAGAAAGCACCTGACCTGCAGTTCTTCCCTGCTGCGAGGGTGGACCAGCCGAGTTCGGGGAGGGGGTCCGGGAAGTGTTCTTGGCGAGCTGGGATTTAGACTGGGCTTTGAAGGGTGGGCAAGGTCTGGCCAAGGGGAGCTGTGAAGCGAGCTGTGCGGGCCGAGGCCAGGGTGTGAGAGAGAGGTCAGTTTGAGGTGGCCTGCCGTGAGGCGTTGTGGGAGCCTCGGGGAGAGGAGGCTAGGAAGGAAGGCTGGGGTGGACAGGGGTGGTCTTGAGTGCTGTGTGACAGAGTATGGCTGTCAACCGTCCACCAGTAAGGATGGGTCTGTGCTGGTGAGGGAGGCATCCAGGGCCGTGTGTTTGGGGCTCTCTCTGCATGTGTGGGGGATGGGTTTTAGGAGTAAGAGCTGGGATGTTGGGAGACTGCTGAGGGGGCTCTTGGAATAGTCCAGAAAAGAGGTGATTGGTCCCCTGTTCTATATGGGGAAGTGCTATGGGTGTGTCAAAACCCTGCTCAAATGTTCACCTCTCATGGGATGCTTCCCTGGCCTTTTAAGGAAGAGTTGTTTACCTCTTCCCTCTGCTCTTCAAACCTTCACACTCCTCTCTGTTGTAGCACCGAAGCTATATTCTCCGTGGGGTGCTCTGTCCCCCCCAACCCCCCTCCCGCCTAGGCAGGGGTCTCCTTGAAGGCACAGGTGACGATTTAATCCTCACCCCTCTCTGTGCCGCCTAATCCCTGGCACATGGTGAATAAAGTGCTTGATGAACAAATAGAAAAAGAATGACATGTTCCGGTAACAGTGGAGAGAGAAAGGGCGATGCAAGGTAGGAGGCATTCTGGAGGCAGAATGGTCCAGGGGCTGGCACAGTGTGGCCTGTGGGACAGGGCGGGGTCTCGGCCAGGTCCCTGGTGGGGGGTTGGGGAGATGGAGTCTGTTGTCAGAACCGAAGTCTGGAGCGGGGCTGTGTTGGATACTTCCAGAAGATACCTTATGATCAGTAAGAACTACCGAGCAGGCACCTGGAAAAAGATGTGTAGGGGCCTTATATATTTTCCTCTAAGGGGTAAATAAAATGGGAAGGGAAACAAAATCTCTTGCTTCCTTTCAACCAGATATTTGTACCAGGGCCTTAAAAATAGCTCCTCAAACCACCGGCATTTGTAGACGGCTCTGTCCGCTTGGCTGACGTGTCATTTGGTAGGGCTTTGTTTTTCCTTGCATGGCGGTCCTGCCATGTGGTCCTGAACCAATGCCCTGAACAGGGACCAGCATCCTCCTAACAGAAGCCAGGGCAGGCTGCCGCCTCCTGGGGCCTCCACCCTCAGACGCACTTCGTGGGGCCCAAGCAGAGTGTGTTTCAGCCCTAGCTCCCTCCCGGACAACCTCAGACTAAACAGAAGCCTCCGGACAGGCTTAAATATTGCCCCTTCTGTTCTTCCAGGAAACAGTCTTGCCTGAGGCATTGCAAGGAGCCCTTCAGGGCCTGGTGGCATCACTCGGGTTACTCTCTCCCTCTGTTTTGGGGCTCTGGGGTCTATGGTTGAATTACTTCTGTTCCTCCAGCAACAGTTCTCAGTACTGATCTTTGCAAAGCCTGCCCTGCTTCCCTCCCTTCCTGACTCCCTCTCTTCCCTCCCTCTTGCCTCTTCTTCCTTATTTTCCTTTGGCCCCACGCCCAAAATTTCCCTGACCCTCTCCTCCATAAGCAACCGTCCTCTGGTATGCAGTCGATTATCTTTGGCTCGTGCATGTCCTTGGAAAATGTGCAGTGTTGTTTGGTGTTCATGTGTTTGTGATGGATTTGAATCCATCTACTTTCTTACTTTCTCTGCCCAGTGCCATGGGTCTAAGCCCCTTGCACGTTGCTGGGTGAACATCTGGTCTTTATTTCAGGGTATTTTTTGTAAGGCCGTGGTCACGGGTGGCTTTTTCAGAGACCCTAATGAGGACCGAAAGGTTCTCATTTAAGTCCCAGACTTATTAAAACATTGTTTTTCAGACTAAAAGTGGAATCTGCCTCCTTTTTGGTGGACTGAGCCTTGAGGCGTTGACCTTGGGCCGTGCCTGCTCCTCTCCTAGGGCAGAAAGGGGGGGCAGTGGGATAAGATATGTGGTGTGTCCTGGGGCTGTTAGCCTTTGGAAGCTATCTCCAGAGGGTGTGGGGCAGAAGCAGTGACCTGTCTATAGCCCCAGATGCACAGAATTATGGGAAAGAGTGTTGATATCTGCACAGTGTGGTGCGTTTTCAAGTTATCATTTAATGTTGGGAAAATGGGGAAAAAATAGGAGGCTCCAGAGGCTCCCCAGAGAGCAGCCACTCAGCCCTGCCAGCCCGGCTGCCCTGGGTGGCGTTCATGTGGGTCCTTCAGTGGCTGTTCTGGAAAATGGTGAGGCAGCGGGCAGATGGTGAGAGAGAGCCTCAGCCGCTGCGGAGGCGTGGGCTGGGGCTGCCAAGACTCACGCAGGGTCCTGTCTGGGCCTCAGTCGTCCCAGCTGTAAGGTGATTGTACCTGGAATGTGACCTAGTGTCCCTTCTGGCTGGAGGTCCAGGGACATCTGGCTGGCTGGAAGGCCGACCAGTGAAGAGTCAGCCTGGGTTTTATCCTGTGTCTGCCACTTCCCATCTGCCTGACTTCGGGCTGGTTACTTACTTTCCCTAACCCTCAGTTTCCTCATCTGTCAACCAGGGAGGAGGGGTGTGATACTCACTCCCTTGGGGGGCTGTTAGGGAGTTAGGTGATAAAGTAGGAGTGGTTGGTAAATGAAAGTCACAGCAGTGATAATCTATTATTATTCAATCAGGAATGGTGGCATTTCCTGGGCCAGTTCTGCCCTCTTCATGTTTGGCCTCGGGACAGATTTGTGCCTCATGCCCACCTTCATAAGAAATGTGTCTAAGCGAGGCCTTTCTGGGCGGACTCGCAGGCCCAGGCCCCGGGCAGTTTCTTCATGATGTGTCCACAAGCAGAACCTCCCAGGGGACCCGTGACCACATCCCACCCACCAGCAGCCTTGTGGCATGGGCCAGCGTGGGTTTGGACAAGGAGCAAGTGCTCTCGCTCTGCCTTCGTTCCGTCTGCGGCAGGCTGGGGAGCCCCAGAGGGAAAGGGGGCAGCTGGTGGAAGAGTTGCCTTTCATTCAAAGCTCCTCAGAACCCATCAGTGCCCTCGGTGTTACGTGACTTCGTGTTTGTGTTCTGTTCTCCATGGGTTATAAAAGAGCTCACACAGCTGAGGTTCTCTTTCAGAGGACGTGGAGGATGAATTGATAAGGGAAGAAGTCATTCTCTCTCCAGTCCCGTCAACGCTCAAGCTTCAGACAGTGTCAAAGCCCATCGACTTCTCAGTGGCAACGGTAGGTGTCAACTCACAAGTGCGAGGGGGTGTGTCTTGATTTGCGTGGGTGTGGGTGAGGTGGCTGTGACCCCTCCAGCCCCACCCATCTCAGCATAACCTCTCCGCCATTGTTACCACGGAAGTTTGGGTGGGACACAGAAGAAACCCTGCACTGAAAGCCAAGAAAGGGGTCCTAGTCCTGGCGGCCCCCAGCCCTCTCCACCTCCTCCCATCCAGGCATTCCAGGGTCCTGTTCTTTGTCCCCAAGCAGCCGCACCTCATTGCAAGGGGCCTCCCGAGTTGGCATGGCAATGGACGGCTGTCCTCATTAGACTGACCCCGATCCTGCTTGTATCCTCGGGCTGGGCTGCAGTGACGAAGGGCGGGGAGGTGCTGACCATTTCTCAGTACCCTCTGGGTTCACACCCGCGGTCTCCCAGAAGGGCGCCTGGGGAGCGGGTTGCTGGCCGTGGCAGCCTCCTCTGCGGGGTGTCCTGGATTCCTCACCACCTCTGCTGCCAGGCAGCCTCACCCCTACCTTTGGCCAGTGGGATGAACTCTGCACCTGCTGCCCAGCCCTGGCTCTTCAGCCAGGATCCAGGAGGAGAAAATAAAACTGGGGACACAGCTGACCCTCTCATCTTCCTGCTTATCAAGTATTTACCTAGCACACTGATCGAAAGTCAAAGACTTTTCTAGAGGTTTTCCTTCTCCTCTTCTCCCTTTTTCTTCCTTCTTTGGAAACCACCAACAGTCAGATGCGTTTCCGTGACCCTGAACCTGGGAAGAAGTGCGCTGGCTGGTTGTGACCCCAGGGCCGTGGTTGTCTGCAGTGGGCACTCATGTTTTGGGGAGGGTCCCTAGAGGCCTGTGGAGACCACCCAGCAGTAGCCTCTCCAAAAGAAGCTGGAGAACCGGAGGCCCACACAGAGCAAAGGAGAGTCAGGTCTGGGGCTCACCGCACCAGGCAGGTGGCTCATAACCCTGTGACCTGGTGACTGCTCTGGGCCTAGCTGGCAGCTGTCATTCTGTCATTAAGAGAGAAGACATTGGCTTCAGCCAGAAAACTCTAGTGCCTCTAGGTCCCAGGCGCCCGGGGAACTTAGTTCAAATACACGATGATTGTCATCAGTGCCAGGAACCAACCCTGACAGGTGGGCTCGCCCACCAGGCTCTCCTGTGTTGCCAGCCCACGTCCGATGGCATGTAGACAAATGCTGTCACAGAGATTTTCCTTGTACTTAATGAAAAAACAATTAGAGGGAAATAATCTGAGTTTGTAGGGCAGATTTAACCCAGAGAAAGGGTCTGGAGAGGTGGCCTCAGAATCCACGTGTGGGCCTCTTCAGAGCCCCTGGATGTACAGCCGTGGTGGAAAGAGAGGAGGTAGCTGGCATGGGCAGTGGGCGTCCGTCCGGCAGAGGCTCTGCCTTCCTGTCCAAGGGCTGGTCAGTGGGGAGGGGCTCTGGAGTGTGGTGTTGGTTGATGGGAGATGAACCATTAGCTCCATGTCAGCTGGAAGTTTAGAGAAGACGGAGCTGTGACAAAAATGAAGTGCCGCCCGGGAGGCTGAGGAAACCCCACGACTGGGCGTTCAGACTGAGGTCTCGGGGGACTACTCGTAGGTGATGTGGTAGAGGAGATTCCTGCCTGCAGTCAGGGTCATAACTAGTGCGGGGGTGACAGACCATTTCTCTAAAGGGCCAGTTATGCATTTTTGGCTCTGTCACAGCCACTCAGCTCTGCCACTGCAGGGTAACAGCAGACACTGACAGACTAAACAAACGGGCAGGCCTGTGTCTCAACAAAACGTGACGTATAAAACAAGTTGGGGAGGGGCAGGTTTGCTGAGCCTGTCCTCCAGCACAGGCGCCGGTTCTCAGTCACCTGGGAGCTTTTACAAATACAGATCCTGCAGCCGGAAGCCCATCGTTTTTTATTTCGTCAGCCTGGCATGTGGCCTGAGCATCAGGCTTGTTAGGAGCTCAGTAGGTGATTCTGACATGCGGTCAAGAACTTCCAAGTTGCCTTATAAAACTAAAGCTTTGTGTTTCAAGTTCCCTCTAAGGAACCTAAAAAGGCTTTGGCCTGGGCCAGCGCAGGCTGCGAGAAGGATGGGCTTGCAAATAAAAAGAAGGTAGACAGCCCTGGCGGAGGATGGGCCACCCTGCCAGAGCCCAACACCGGCCCCTGTGGGGGCGCATCCCGGAGCACTGTGTTGTGTATGTGTAAAACCACCAATAAAAAAAACTCTATTCTTTTGACAGGACATAAAGACCATTCTGTTTGGGTCCAGCTTTTGCTGTTTCAATGAAGAGTGGAAACTTCAGAGCTTTTCATTTAATGACACAGCCTCGTTAAGATATGGCATTGTGCAGAACAAGGCAAGTTGCTTCTAAGTTTCTCCAGGACCTTGCTGTGGGCCTGTTGCAGATAGGGTGGGGCGCACCCCATTTTGGTAAAGCATACGAACATTACTTGGGCTGCGCAGGGCCGGCCAGCCCACATTTGCTGGCTGTCACCCAGTGCAGGACCGTCACATGGTCACGTGGGCACCAGAGCAAGGGCTGGAGCAAGCCCTGACTGTGAGTGCTGCGTGGCACTGGAATCCCCCGAGAGGGAGCAGAGGAGTCCCTGCATCTGGCAGGGGCCCTAGAGAGGGGCTGAGGCTGAGCATGGAGACATGATTTTGTAGGAGAAAGGACGCTCGAGGCTGGCAGAGCACGAACAAAGCAAGGTGGGGGGTGGGGGACATGTGAGAGTCCGGGGGCTGCAGAGATGGCAGGGGCAGCAACGTGAGAAGCGGAAGCATGTGAGTAGGCGGCGTGATATAAGACAGGGAGACAGAGGTAGGTTGCGGCAGGCTTTGAACATGGCTTATACCTATTTCCCAAGATGTACAATTTAAGGGCCAAGAGATCCTCTATATCCCACAGTTGAACTGGGTTCTATTTCTCAAGACCCAGGACCTGCCCCGCCCCACACTGCCTGGGGAAGAACCCAGGACAACAGCTTCTGTCCCCAACATGGCCACGCTCAGCCCGTCTTCTTGCATCCACAACCCGCTGCTCTGACCATCCTGTTCTTGTCGGTGCCTACAGGGATGAGCTCTTCAAAGAGCCTACTCAGGCTGACGGGGGAGGGGACAAAGATGCACTGAATGGGTGCTGAGGTGGGCCACAGGCTGGGCAGAAGTAAGCTCATGTAAGCGGAGGCTGCCAAAGGGCTCACTTCTAGCTGGGATGGTTGGGAAGGGCTTCTTGCAGGAGACGATCAGGACGGGCCTTGCAGGCTGGGGAGACAGTCGACACCCTCAGCCTGTGGATACGGAGACACGTCCTGGTCCCTGGCTCCATGTCTAGTTGTGGAGCGTCACCTCCCCCCCCTCAGACATTGCAGACTCGCTCCTCTCGCTGGCAACAGGTGCTTGGGCCTTTGTCACCCCCTCTCTGGGGCTGGGGGATCTTGTAGGAGGAGTCACCATGTCAGAGACCCCTGTTTCTGAGGCCGTGGCTCGGAGGGGTCCCTGAGCTCTGTCACCTGTGGGCAGATGCTGGCTCTGGAGGTCACCTCTCACTGGCACTAACACATGTCCTTCCTGGCAGGGTGGTCCCTGCGGGGTCCTGGCGGCTGTCCAAGGCTGTGTCCTGCAGAAGCTCCTGTTTGAAGGAGATAGCAGAGCTGCCTTCACTCGGTAAGTCTGCGTGCATTGCCGCCAGTGACCTGCTTGTCCTCTCCGGAGGGTCCAGAAAAAACAAGCAAGGAAGCGCGGGTGTTCCTGATATTTCCCGTCTCCTGGAAGGGGAAATGGCGGCTGGTGAACGGGCCTGTGCCGACCAGTGCAACAGGGGGTGTGCGTTTCATGAAGGCAGGGAGGGTGGCCCAGCGCTGTTCCACATGGTAGCGTCGGAACCGAGGCCACCCCATCCTCAGTGCGGCGGCTGCCCGGCTGCCATCCACACCCATGCCAACCTGCTGACCCTGCCCCGAGTCCAGGCCTCGCCTCCCTCCCCACATTACCTCACCTCGGCCAACAGCTGTACCGCGCATTCCAGCCAGCCCCACAGAACATTGCTTCCACGCCCTCGGCCATCTATTTTCCAGCTCACACATTAAGTGTTTGCACATGGGCACCTCGTTCTCATTCCCACTCACTCAGCAGACACTTCTGGAACATTTCTATGCAGGCACAAGTGGTGCAGAGTCTCTGCTCTCCAGAAATGCTCTGTCAGGGTGCTGGGTGGGTAGAAAGCTGCGATCCTGCACCAAGGTGGGTGGGTGCAGAGGCAGGCGGATTGGGAAGGGGCTGGGGCTGGGGCCGGCACATCCTTAATGGGGAGGCCGCCTTCTTCCCTTTTCCGCCCTAGCTACTAGCGTGTTGTGTTTTTTAGTTGAAGTAGAACATACATACAGAAAAGTGCACATTTCCAAACTGCACGATTTATGCGCGTTCTGCTTAATGAATTATCACCAAACCACATGCCCGTGATGACATCATCCAGATCCAGAAAGGAGCTGTTTCCAGCATGCTGGGAGAATCCTCCCACCCAGCAGATACCTCCAGTCCCCCCCGAAGTGGTGACTAAACAGACTCTAACATTGCCATTTAGTTTCGCTGGTTCCTGAACTTTCATTAAAAGCACTTGTTTCTTGAACTAGTCATTTCATCGCCTTTTTGTTTTTTAAAGCTTAGGTGTTATGAAGACGACAAAGCCTGTTCCTCATTTATTCAGGGTCAGACTTTGGGGAGAGACACCGGTTCCCTAGGCGTCTAGCCGAGCGTGGTGCAAATGAAACACTTACCGGCATTGGTGATTTTGCCTTAGACAGGGTCCAACTGAAGGTAGCTTGTCGTGCTTGGCATTTTATTATTTGTCCAATTGCTTTAAAAAGTAATAACCGAGGTGTTTTTTGCTCAAGTCAGAGATGCTAACCATAAGCACAGGGACATCTCGCTTGTCCTCGTTCTCACTGCCCCAGGTGCATCCCTCGCTGTTTCTGCTGGTAGGGATTATCCCCACCACCTGCCCCACAGGGCTAGCCCAGCCCAGTGCGGACAGGCTCGAGTTCCTGTCATGGGCGGAGCCCTGCTGTTGACCCCGCCCAGAGGCCAGCAGGGCGCCCGTGCTCAGGGACACTCCTGCCTGCCTGTGGCTCCCAGGGGCAGGGACTCCCTCTGAACGCACCTGTCCCACCGACCTCACTGCCCCCCTCTCACTGGAAGAGAGCATGCAGGGGGACTTAGCAGGTGCTCGGAGGGGAGACGGGGCTCAATGAGACGTGTGGCCTTGCCCTCTTGGCACCTAATAGAACATGAGGGCCAGACAAGCAGACAGGAGGCCACAGGGGACACGCAGGATGCTAAGGTTCACCCGGGAGCAAAGAGGGTTGGGTAGGCTTGCTGGAGACATGGAATTGCCATCTTACCGAGACCTGGCGGAGGAGCAGGATGGCTGATTCCCTTCACTTACACCCTCGCCCGTGCTTATTCCTGCCTCAGCTGCCCTTCCCAGCACATCCCTCACAGTCCTTCCCAGCCCCCAGGCCCCACATGCTGGCTTCTCAGAGCACAGAGGCTGTGACTTCAGGGGGCCTTCCTGGGCCTCCCCATTTGAGACGAACCTGGGCCAGCCCCCAAGTCCCCCTGCTCCCCATTAGTGCCCGTTCATCCATGTCTCTGTCATTGTCTGCCTGCAGCTGCCCTTCCACACCCAAGCCCCATGAGAACACGGGGCTTCCTGGGCTGCCTGGTTCACACACAGCCCATCCCTGGCACCTAGCCCAAGGCCTTGTCCACGGGATTTTTCTTGAGTGAACGTATGGACGAGTGCGTGCCTTATGCAGACTAACGGGGGGGAGCAGTATTCCAGTAAGGACAACACGTGTGCTGGGGCCCAAGGGCAGGAGAGCAGGGCCGGGAGAGGAGCTGAGAGTGGCTGGGGGTGGCCATAGCAGAGTTTGGAGGGGCCAGACGAGGCCGGGGCTGGCAGATGGGTCAGGGCCAGGCTGCCTGCTTGGGTCAAGCCTTGGCCTTGGCCCTTGTGGGAGATGTCTTACAAGTCATTTCAGCTCTGCTCCTTCACAGCTCCTTTCAGACTGGGACTCTGGACTTCTGAGAGAAGTTGTGGATCGCGTTTCAGTTGTCTGGGCAAGGTTTTGCATTGGCTCCAGGAATGGCCGTGTCTGCCCAGGGCACTAGACAGGACTAGTGCGATACTGCCCACCTTGCCTGCTCACTAAGGGGATGTGAGAGCCCCCAACCCCAGGCACGTCCTTGGGTGGTAGAGTCTGCTCTCCCCACCAGAGACAAGAGCCAGGGCCTCGGGAGGCAGAAAGCCATCCTGACTGGGGGCCAAGGCAGGCTGTGAGCAGAAAGACAACTACCAGCTGTGGGGAGTGAGGCTTCCCCCCCCACTGCCCACCGGCCAGCCTCTGGCCAGGCGTGGACCAGGCCCCAGTTTCTTCTGATGCAGCCCTGGCCCCCAGGGCCCCTCATCTACGAGACTCTGAGACAGAGATTGAGGCAACCTGGACTGGAGGCCCTCAGAGGCCAGGGTGGTGGGTCTGGGGTGGGTCCTGGGGGCACAGGGAGAAGGGGAGGAGGGGCTGCTGGCTTCTGGGGCTCTGGGGGAAGGCTACCTGCTGGCCGGGTCCCCTCCTCCAGGGAGCATCTGTGGTGCTCCTATGAACCCCTCCCCTCTGCCCCAGGCCCTGCCCGCTGCACTGCTCTCTGTGTAGGTTAACCACAGCAGGCCGGCTAGCCGCCCAGAGACCACGGAGCAGGCCTGAGGGTGAGCATTCTTCATACCCAACTGAGAGGGAGGAGTGGAGGGCTTGGCCCAGTGACCTGGGCTTTCTCATTCAGCCAGGGCTGCTGAAAACACCTGCGGGGACCCACAGAGAGGTGGCTCTGAGGAGGACAAGCCAGGGGAGTCCCTGGGGGTGATGGGCCGACTCTGCAGAGATGTGAGCCTGCACTGGGGTTGCAGGGAGATTGGAGCTGGGAGTGGAGAGCCTGCCTGGGTTCAGGCTACAACGTAGGTCAAGTGAAGGCCAAGGGAGTGAGAGGCTGGCGACGGCGGAGGGAGGTGTGAGCCAGCGAGGGCAGAGCCTGAGCTGATGCTTTGCTGAGGTGGCAGCCTGTAGGTCAGAGGCCCCCGGGAGTTGCCTTTACCAAGTTGGCATCATGCAGCCTGTAGCTGCCCTGCTGAGTCTAGGGACAGTGCCCAGCTCTGTGCTCCATAGCCTGTCCCCAGCTTGGGGGTGCTAAAGAGCGCCGAACCGGGGCCTAGATGCCTGCTGGTGTGGGAGGGCAGGGCTTCCCCTCCTCCACTTGTCTCTGTCCTGCCTGAAATGGATTCCGCAAACGAAGTCCTTGTGAATGAATCACCAAGGGCTGTGTGAGTGCGTAGGACCACTTGCCGTGGTACCTGTGGGGAAACTGAGGCCCAGAGAGGCAAGGGGCTTGCCCAGGGGCACACCTGGCACGGGCCGCCCGTCAGTCGCACGCACTGCCGTGCCCCAGACAAGACTTGGCAATGGGAGAGCCAGAGGGGCTGAGAGGGGCCAGCGCTGGGAGGCTCGAGCATCAGGAGCCTGAAACCCCTGAGTGCTGGACGCCCAGATAGCCTCTCAGTGACCGACGTTGGCTCGGTATTTTCTGAAGGGCTTCTCTGCAGAATCTCCTCTTTTTTCCTAATTTGGAAAAAAAAATCAATACCGAAGAGTACACAGAATAATACAGCAAATACCTGGGAACCCGCCGTCTCATGTGAGCAAAGGGTGACACTGGCATCTCTGCAGGGACCTCTCAGTCCCCAGCTCCTCTGATTTTATTGATTTATTTCTTCATTTTTGATATTGATTGATTGGGCCGTTGATGTTCTTCACGGGCCTTGAATGCTCGTGTGGGTTTGAGGCTTCAGCGCTCCCTTCGACTCCGAAATTCCAGGATGTGAGAGATGACCCAACTTAAAAAAAAAATGGGCACACTCCTGTCTCTTCAGGAATGCCTGGCACAGCACACCTCGGCAGCTGGCGAGCTCTGTGTGGGGGGCTGCAGGACCTGTGGACCGAGGGACTCCACGCTTGTGGTCCTGGGCTGGGTGGCGGAGGCCCCCTCCTTGGTGGGGAAACGGTTCTGTGAAAGGCGCCCAGAGGATGTGACTGCGCTCTCCAGTGAAGTCGTGCCGAAATAAAGGCTTCTCGGCAGGGGTGGTGTTTTTCTGCAGGACTGTCTGGCTTCGTCAGGCCCCGTTCCATCAGGCCGGCAGCTGGCCTCTCTTCAGTCCGGGAGGACAGAGCCCGGCAGCAGACTGGGGTTTTTCCACTTGAGGAGGAAAGGTTGTGCCAGCCGGCCAGCTGGCGGGAAGAGACAGGCGGCGAGCCCGCGTTGCCCTGCAGGTCAGGACAGAGCTGCAGACAAGGACTGCCCTCTCGCCCTCACTCCTCTGAAACTGGGGGGTCTGAGGCCCAGAGAAGGGGGGTGGCCTTTGCCCAAGACCCCTCCAGGGACACTGGGAGCAGAGCCAGGCTGGGAACCCAGGTGCAGGGGCCCCCAGACCAGCCTCTTCCCACCCCCTCCAGAAGCCTTGGACTGTGGGAGGGAGCAGGTGGATGAACCGACCTCCATTCATTGCCAGCTGTCCTCTGAGTTTTCTGTAAACCCAGACTAGTCAGGCTGCTTTAAGATCATTAGCATAGAGGCGGCTCTGAAAGACGTGGGTGATGTCAGCAAACGCAGAGGGAACTGTCTCCCCACTCCTACCACTTCCACAGACAAGTGTCTCCGCCACGCACCCCTCCTGGGGTTAGACTCCTAAAGAAACTCTGTCGGTGTAGAGCCCAGCCAAGAGCAAGGTTCACGGCAGGGGTTGGGTAAATGCACATCTGGCCAGTCAAGGTCACGCAGGGCCATCCTTGTCACTGTGGTGTGGCCAGCGAAGGCAGGCCCCAAGTTGTTTGGGGATGGTAGCGTGGGTGACTGAGCACATCACCTCCCTCTTCTTGATTTCCACCTGGATGCAGACATGCATGCGCACCCCTGCCTGTCCCGGGGCAGGTTACATGGCAGGACAGCTAGACCGGAATGATGCTTAGAGGCGTCTGGCCCAGTGCCTCATTTATGGGTGGTGAGGACAAGGGGCTTCCCAAGGCCGGGAGCCAGGACGGGGGCCCGGGCCTGACCGCAGCCCTTACCCCACTCCACTGTGCTCTCTGGAAAGCTGTGTCTCACATGAGCAAGCTGGAGGAGGCTCCAAGAAGGAGGGAGAGACTGGAAAAGTGATTAAAGGGAAGCCCAGAAAAGAATGAGGACTTTTGTGTAGAAACACGGGGGTTCAGAGGGTCTGTGGCCAGGAGCGCGGTGCTGGAAAGACTGGCCCGAAGGCAAAGGGAGGCTGGTTCTCAAAGCCAAGGGCGCCAGACGGTTGGTTCCACTTCCCAAGTTCTCCGTCCTCCCTGAATGCTGTTCTGAGATTTCTAATGTTTACTGTGTGATTTGGGATGAATCGTTTAGTCTCTGTGCGTTAAGCCTCAGCTTTCCCACTTTGGAAAGGGGATTAAATAGTACCTGCCTCTCCCGCAGGGTTGTTTTAACGGTCAATGAAAGTACAGCCCTCCAGAGCCCTGGAAACGGAAACGGAAAGAAGTGTCTGCCTTCGGCTGTTTCCCCTCCTCCCTCTCATGCGCTTCACCCACCAGGGCCTCCTAGCTACCCTTTTTTCCTCTAAAGCCACCCCTCTGCCATTTTTGGCATCAATGGCCACCCCTCCTCCTTAGACTCCTTTCATTCTGCAGACTGTGGGACAGCACCGCCTCCCAGCTCTGCCTCCTCTGCTCCCCCACCCTTGGCCACCACCCCTGCCTCCCTGTCCTCTCTCTGGGCAATCTTAGCCACTCCAAGTGCCAAGGAGCCCTCAGGTGCTGGTGGCTCATAAACCTGCACTCAGCCCTGGCCACTCTCCTGGGCTTTAGATGTGTTTGACAGCTTCACTTGGATGTCCCATGGGCACCTCCGACTGCCTCCCCCATCCCCGATCCCCAACCTGTGTTCTTCACCTCGCATCCTTCCTCTCCCACATCCCCACACTGCACGACATCTAAGCCGCTGGTCAGTCAGGCCTCAGCCTGCAACTGTGGTCTGACTTCCTTGTGGCCGGTGGGGGTGAAGACCACTGCTTGCGTGAGCTGTTGTCTCCAGCGGTCCGGGGGTCCAGGGGTCCGACTGGGCATGGCTGGGGCAGGGCAGTGCCTAGCCTTTGCCCAGGATGGCTTTCTTTCCTCAGGTGGCAGCAGGTCTTCGGCCCGTCTGCTCGGCCTCCTGGGCTATCAGAATGCACACCCTTTCTTACACACCCCCCAGGGCCAGCCCAGTCTCCTGTCCCCTCTGCTCCTCCTCCAGACCCGCCCTGGGCCCCTCCCTCTAAGCCTTTCCCTGGGTCCTCATCTGACGAGGTACCTCCCAGGCTCTGCAGGAACCCCTCTGGGTGGTGTAGGAAAGGATGGGTCATCTGCCACAGGGCTGAGCTGTCCCCAGTTTGTGTCCCCATAGGCATAAACACACTTCCTTTTCCATCCTCAGGCAGCTGCAACCTTCGAATGCCCACAGGACCCACTGCCTGGCCCTGGCCATTGCGGACATTTTGTGGCGGGCTGGGGGCCACAAGAGAGCTGTGGTCACACTGTAAGTGCGTCCCAGGGCTTTGCTGCTACCACTTGACCTCGGGCTGGCCTGGCTGGGGGCAAGCTGGCTGTGTGTCTTTGGACCAAGAACCATATCTGTGCCCTCCTAGACCCCTGCTCTGTGCCCCACACTTGGGACCAGCCCAGGGAGTCAGCCTGATATGTTGGGCAGCCCGCCCTGGGAGGGGGCTTGTTCTCGTCTCAGGACGGGGTCGGATCTGCCCTGCCTCCCTCCCGGGGGAGCTCTGGGAGAGGGAACCTGCCCAAGAAGACCTCTGACTCACAGCCAGCTCCTCTGATCCGGAGGCCTTAGAAAATGGCCTCTCAACTGACCCAGCCACCCCCCGATTAGTACCCGCTCCCCAGTCCCCAAAGCACACTCTGTCTACTCTGTCGCTTGGACCCCCTTCCTTTGAGGAGGGAACTGAGGTGAGTGGTTGGTGATGGAACCACAGCCTTTTTCCTGCTACCTCCCTCCTACCCCAGACGGAGGGTACCGTCCTCAGAATACACTCAGACAGCTGGCTGGCTTCAAGGCCTGGCCCTTCAGCGTGGAAGCATCGCTTCGCAGGCCACATGGCCGAGCTTTAGTAAAGGGGTGCCTATTCCCAGCGCTGTTGCTTATTGGCTCTGTGACCTGGGACAACCAACTCAACCTCTCTGTGCTGCATCTGTTTACTCAGCTGGAAAATGGGGGGGGGGGCTAATGATTATATCATAGGGTGATTATGAGGGAATTAATGAGTCAATATAAATAAAATGATGTGTGATAAATGATAGTATTATCTGTCAGTTTAAGTCATTAATCCACATAAACAAGTGGAAAATGACCACAAAGTGGAGCGCTCAGGACGATGGCTGGCACACAGTAGGGCCACGTCAGTAGGTGTTGTCATCACCATGCTTTTCGTTCCTACGGAGTGCCTGTCCTTGGTGCCCATGTTCCAGCTAATGTATTAACCTTGGCCCTCAGGATCTGCCTGGCAGCCCTGAGAGCAGAGGGACAAAGACTCAATTTCTTTCTGCTTGACAGACTAAGAAAAAGAAGCCCAGAGAGGGACAGTGGCTGGTCCGAGGCTACACAGCAGGCTAGGGGCACAGTGGGCCCCCACCCCGAGCCCAACTTCCAGTCCATGTCTCACTGGGTGATGGGTTCGGCGGGAGCCTCGGAGAGGACAGAGGCTGGAAATGCTGACGTCCCTGAACACGAGGGGCAGGCCAGCATCCTTGTGTCTGGAGAGGCATTTGTTGGTTGTGGGTGATGGGCAGCCTCCCTCCGCAGGACTTGGGTTTGGCCGCTCCGAGCTCTCTTCCTGCCATCGCTTTTCCTTTCCTGTCTTATTCTGTCAGGGGCGCGCTCTGGCCCTGACCTAGTGGGGAGAGACGAGAACGCCTTGGCTCCCTTCTTTCCCCCGGAGCTACCTTCTCATTTGTCCTCATTTCATGGCACATGTGGTTTTGCCCTGGCTCAAGGTCATGTCTTCTTTCCATGCACAGGACTCATGTGTCTCCATTTCCTTTTTAGGCCTTCGGGAACACAGCAGTTCATTCCAACAGGGAAATACAAAGCAGATGGAGTCTTAGAAACAGTACGGCTTTCTGGAAAATTATCACGCAACCCTTGGCTTTGTTTGGGCCCGGTCTCCTTTAATATAAGTAAATCCTTCCTCCGCTGGGCTTCCTGTGGCCCCAGCCTGCAGAGCCCTCCACCCGGGGCTGGGGCGGGCAGAGGTGGGGGCTTTGGGGGTGGGCTCTTGCCAGACTGGTTTTATGGCCCACAAAAGGCTGATGGGTGGCCTGTGACATCGAGGTTGTGCCGAGCCTGAAGTTGCCCCAGCAGTCGGCAAACTGCGATTCCGCTAAACCCAGCCTTCTCGCGCCCCCCTTCAAGTTTCCGTGTCCTCTCTGGGCTTGCTTGGAGAGAGGAGAGGGGGTGGGGAGGGGGGGCGAGGGGAAGGTGAAAGAGCATTAATAGGGCCGAGCATCGGCCGTCAAACCTGACCTAAGGAAGACGAAGGAAGGGACAGAAAATGAGAGATGGCAGCAACACAGAAAGAGTGACTTTTCCCCACGGTCACCTCCTCTTCACTGAGGGTTTATGAGCCGTGAGCCAGTTAACCTCCTCTTCCCAGAGGAGTTTCACTTCGCCTAGTTTGTGTCGTCTGACCTGAGTCTGGGCCCCTGTGGTCCTGGGAGCCTCTGAAGGGGCTCACTTGGTTGGCTGTTTTCTCTGAAAGTAATTTTTCCTGACCTGCCTGAGAAAGCAAAAGACACTCATATCTGCTGCTTCCCACTGGGCTGGGCACTCTGCTTCCTGGGCTTAGAACAGGCCTCGGGATGGCGGCCTGGACAGGACACCCGCCCCTCAGGCCCCTGTCCGCCCCAGGTGCTTCTCGGGTGCCCAGGGCTTGGGCGGGTCACCCTGTGCCTTTGTGTCTCCTCAGCTCGTGCTCCACAGTCTGGCCTGCTACGAGGAACTGGTGGCTTTCCTGCAGCAGAGCATCCGTCAGGTATGCACAGTGGTGTGGTTTTGGGGGGTCCCTGTTAAGTAAGCCATCTGCTTTGTTTGCAGAAGAGATTCTGGTGACCTGGAGTCGTGCCCCAGGGTGGGGATCCTGTGGTGTGGGAGGTGGAGGCCGGGAAGGAGCTGGTGCCAGCCCTGGGTGCCATGTCTGAGGGTGGTGGGTGGTTTAGACTGGAGAAGCACAAACTTGAGGAACAGGGGTCCAGTTGCTGCCATCACATCCTTGAGGGCTGGCCGTGGCTACAAGGTGCAGGACGCTGCCACAGTGAGGGCTGCAGTGGGGGGCGGACTGGGGTCAGAGTGAAGGCAAGCAGCCGATGGACAGTGGTTATGAGAGCTTTGTCTCTGTCCAAGGGGAGGCAGCACCCTCTGGAAGCAAAGGACCCTTTGTCAGTGCGTGGGGAGCCCAGCAGCAGGGGCAGGTGGCAGGAGTGTGGGTTTCTGGGCTGCGTCAGAGGTCTGGGCACTGCACTGTGCGTGGAGACCCTGCTGGGCGCAGGCCCTCACATGGGGCCCTGGGAGACAGGGCCGGGCCAGGCCAGGCCCCAGCACACCCCATCACACCCCATCTGCTGGAGCTGAGTTATGCTCCCACTGCAGGCTGTGAGAGGGGGCGGAACTTGGCTGGGGCCAGAGCAGCGTGGGCAAGGGCTGAGGGGTTTTGAACTGGGGCTGTAGCTCGTGGCTTTGTGGAGGACGAGCTGAGTGCCCCGGGGTGAGAACGTGGTCTCTGGAGCCATCGGCCTGGATTTGCATTTCAGATACAGCCCTCAGTAGCTGTGTGACCTTGGGCCTCAGTTTCCTCACCTGTACAAGGGGAGTGATAGTAGTGCCTGCCTCAGAGCACCGCGCCCAGCTCAACCTCCCCGGAGCTGGAAGTGTTCCTTGGGGGTGTCACGATCACCATTGTCATAATTGTTCAGGCCACCTTGACAGAGGCCACTAACAGGGGCACAGAAAGGAGAGGGAAGCCTTGCAGAGGGAGGGTACAGCATGGCCCCAGGACAGTAGACTGCCAGCCCTGAGACCCCCGACTGCACAGCCTCGCTGATCTGACGTCCATGTGTCAGCTGAAGGGCGGAGAGTGCCCAGCCACTCTCCAGAGGGCAGGAGAACTCTCTGGGCCTCCTCTCCACCTTCCCTCCAGCCTCTGGGCCACGGGCTTGGTTCCAGAGAAGGCCTTAGAAGTTTTGGTGGTCAGCCTGGAGGGTGGGACAACTTGCCAGACGTGGGAGCGGGCTGAACGCTCCTACGGTCACAATCCTCTCTCCTGGCACAATTCACCAAAGACTGGGATGTGTCCTGGCCCTCTCAGCACAGAGGCCCCTTGGACAGGGAGGTGGGGCCTATTGAGACCATGGGAGGCAGGTGTGCGGTCACTGGGCCACCTGAAATCCTTATCCCCGGAGCTGTTGCCTGGCTCGGGTGCCCGGATCCTAACCCAGGGGCCCGGACCAGGGCGCTGCCTTTCTGCACTGGCTGCTCTGTCCGGGGGTGTATGGGAGGGACTCTGATGTGGGAGCATCCTGGCCGTGGTGTCAAGAGTCTCAGGCTGGCTGTCACTTGCTGCCTCTCCCTGCTCTCCCTGGTTCTCCATGGACATAACCGAGTGGGTCACCTGCCGACTCAGTGCACTCCCACCTAGTCCAGAGCAGCTGTAGTGGCCTGTAGCAGGGGCCTGGGGACCTTGGTTGCATGTGGCCTCAGGAAAATCACTGGGCCTCAGTCACCTCATCTGGGAAAAGGAAGGAGAAATTAGTAGGTAGCTTCCAGCTCTTTACCATCCACCCGTGCTCCTTGAAGAAGAAGTGTGCATGCAGGGGGAGAGTGTCTTCCAGGTCCAGTGCCTGGCACTGTGCACAGGCAGAAAGGAAACCAATTATTAAACACTCCCCGAGCGCTGAGGTGATACAGCGGGGCACCTGTGAGAGGAGCAAAGCCTGCTAAGGTCAGTGTGTGTGGTGTGACCCGGGAGGCCAGGCTCACACTGTTGGTGAAGCAGATTGTGGAGCCGCCGAGGCCAAGACAGCAAAGTGACCCGTGAGGCTTCTGGGGGGCAGAGGAGGGAGGGGTTCCTGGGGTGGCTGACCCTGTGACCCAGGCATCTGAGTCCCCGTCCCTACCAGCTGATGGCCCCCGGGTGACCCCTCAGCACCAAGGTCTTCCTCATCCTTGAGTGTAAGACGGGGCCTTCCCCATCCCTTGGCCTGTCCCCTCAGGGTGTCCAGGAAGCCCAAGCAAGATAGCAGCTGTGCACGGGGTCAGAACGAGAGGCCAGTGCCGGGGCGGCAGCCGCCTCCTTTCTGCCAGTCTCTGGGTGCAGCTCAGGCCCCGCCCCCGCCCCCGCCCCGCTCTAGGCCCTGGGTGCATGTGGTCAATGGCTGGCTGGCTCTCTGGAAGGCCGCGTTTCCCCCACAGCCGAAGTTTTTGCTGGAAGCCGTTGTGCCGCGTCAGCAATGCCCTCAACAAATCCATTTTTCATGGCCTGGGCTTACGAGGGCTTCCTCGTGCCAGGCCTGGAAGTGAACACCGAGCCATCGCTGCCCAAAATAAATAGCCTCCCTGCTGTGTTTTTGTTACCGCTCACCCTCAGGGATAGATGTCTGGCTGCCCCCCCCACCCCACTGCCAAGAGCGGGCAGGGAGGGCTGCCTCCAATTGGGGTTCCTTGGTGGGTGCAGCCTCTGCAGGCCCGAGCAGGGCAGGGAATGGCCCCGTCTTCCCAACTGGGACCAGACATTTTTCCAGACCCTAACGGTGGTTTCCGGCCTTTCAGTGTCAGCGTCTGGCCCTGTGGTCTCCCATGTCTTGGCAGCTTGAACTTGATGAGATAATTTTAATAAAAATTTTTTTTAAAGAAAATGGGAGATATTGGTGTCATTTAGTCATGTTCCAGCAAGGGCTAGAAGCCCAGGCAGGGGTCATTTCCTCACCGTGTGTAGTCCCACCTAACCAGTCCCCATGGAGGCTCTGGCCAGGGCTCACTCGAAGGTCCCCTGAGGGTACTGCAACCACCGTGGGAGAGGCCGGCTTGGGCAGTAACAACGGTGCTTACGGAAAGCTAGGGCTTGCGGTGGGCTCCCGCGTCCCTCACTTCACCGCAGCCCTGTGAGTGGGCAGGCATTGCAGGCACGGCCTGGGGGCACCAGGTTGAGAAAGGGCCGCGGCTTCCTCAGGACAGTGTGCGAGTCCAGGCAGAAGTAGGCAGGCATTTCGGGAGGGGAAACTGAGGCTGAGAGAGCTTTGCCCCCCCCGCAAGGCAACAGGCAAGTCTGCGGTCGAGCTGTGGCAAGGGCACAGGTGGCCCGCGTCCTCCGGCCTGTGTCCCCACTGCGAGGAGGTCGGCACTGCTCTCCACGGTTGTCAGAGCGTGTCCCCAGACAGTGTCTCCTAGGGTGCGCACCATAACCTAGGGAAATAATGCGGAGTGGGTGGTCATCGTCCTCGTTTTGCAAGTGGGGAAACTGAGGACAACAAAAGCGGAGTGCCTGGCCTGCTGTCACAGAATTAAGATGACATTGATTTCAGATTGTTGTTGATTCATTCATTGCATTTCTACTTCCAATAAAGATTTAAAGTTACTCGCTAAAAAAAAACGATGTCCTGAGGGCTTATCTGTGTTCTAACTATGGTAAACCTGCCCCCGCCTTGCCTCTAGGCCTTTGTATGTGCTTTTCCTCTTGCCTGGAACAGTATTCCTTTCTCTTCTGATTCCTCCTTGTCCCTTGGGTTTCTGTTCAGACCTCACTTCCTCCAGAAAGCCTTTCGTGACACTCCCTCCTGTGTGTTTGCAGAGGGCCTTGTATTTCCCATCAGAGCAGAGCCCCTTCCCCACCCTCTTCAGTGGCTTATTGTTCTTTCTTCCTCAAGTTACTTCTCATGAGGGCAGGTCTGTGCCCAGCTGTTCACAAGGAAAGCCTTAACAGTAAGCAGCCTCTTGGCACAGAACTTTGATGTGGTACCTTTTTTTTCTTGAGTGACTAATTGACTTACTGGATGAAAGTAAAGATTATAGTTTGAGAAAAAAGATAATTTTTATCAGAAACTTGAGCTAAAATAGTTACTGCAGTTGAGCACCATATTTGGCTCTGAGCTTCCTGACAGCCAAGGCAAAATGGAAATATGATCAATTCTATTATTCCTATTGTTCCAGGAAAATAATTATGATAAATAATTTGGTTATAAGCCCAAAAAGAAACTGACCACATGTAAGGAACTGACTACTTTTGACAATAGCTCACAGAGGTGGTACCATCACCAAAGTGGGATGAGTACAGCCGTCACACTGATTTGCAGCTGGGGGGTGGCATGTCCAGCCCAGTGGCCTGTGACCTGTGGGGCTCCTTGGACAGGTGGGCAGGGCGGAGCCAGCATCACACCGACTGCTAACACAGGAGCCATGCCCTGTTCTAAGAAGTGCTTTCCATGGATGATCTTGCTTAATCTCAGTAACCTGGTGAGCGTAGGTCCTAGTATTTGTGCCCTCGTTTACAGATGAGACTGGGGACAGAGAAGTTATGTCCCTGTGGTCACATAGTGGGGAGTGGCAGAGCTGGGATTTAGACGCAGGCAGCTAGGTTTAGGCTGTGGGCTCCGGTCCGGATTAAGAGGAGGCAAGTAAGCTGCTCACCTTGGGTGCAAAATTCAAGGGGGTCCCCAAAACCTCAGTAACGAGCATGAATAATATTGTAATGCAGTATCTAAAAAATAACCAAGTTAATCCAAAAAAAATCCACAAGGAACAAAATACAAATTTTTTTGAAAGACCAGATCTGCCCTTCCTCTTGCCCAGCTCGCCTCGTTGGCCCCTGCCCTGACTCTGCTGCAGACCTGCTTGCTCTCTGCTGCTCTCCCTGCACCACCGTTCTTGGGGGTGAGACATTTGGAGTCAGATGGAACCCCCTGCAAGTTCACGGGGCTGCTTACCAGCTGCACGGCCTCAGGCCCCTCACTCAGGCTCTGAGCCCCGATCCCCACACACAGCAGAGCAACAATAGCAGCCCTCACAGAAAGGGTCTGCGAGAGTCTGGAACGTGACAGTGAGCATAAGACGCTTGCATTGGTGACAGAGGCCACTCCTGCCGCTGTTGTCTCCTGGGCTTCCAGGACTTGGCGGTCAAGGGTGTGGTCCTTGGTGGGCGCTGTGTCTGCTCCTATTGTCACTTGGGCTGATGTCTTTTGATCCCTTAGGGGGTCTGGCTGGTGGGACCTGGACAGGGTCTGCCTAAGGGCCACCCGGCCAGCTCCGGGGCTGGACTGGGGGCAGCTGGCTCAGGGGCAGGCTGCTCCCTGGGCTGCACGGCCCCAGGGAAGTGAGAGGAGGGAGGTGCGGGCCTGATGGGCGCTTACTCCTTTCTCTTCTTCCCAGTTCGAAGTGGGCCCCTTTGGATGCATCCTGCTCACCCTGTCGGCCATCCTGTCCCGGTCCACAGAGCTGTGAGTATCTTCCTCCCTCCATGGCGGGGCGGCCCGTCTGTCTGTGCACCGTGCCTCCCCAGAGCCCAGGGTGGTGGTTGGTGTGCAGTGAGTGCTTACGGCAAGCCTGCTTGAAGGGGTGAGTGGAAGCAGGTGGAGGAGAGGGAGCAGTTACATTCTACATACACGCGTGTTCACTGCCACCTTCTCTTTGGTCTCCCCACGTGTGCTGCAGAGTGTGGGGGATGATCTGAGGGTTTCCTGGGCAT
The DNA here is from genome assembly GCA_007922815.1 of Macrotus californicus. Taxonomy (NCBI): domain Eukaryota; kingdom Metazoa; phylum Chordata; class Mammalia; order Chiroptera; family Phyllostomidae; genus Macrotus; species Macrotus californicus. The sequence continues at coordinate 67,131 of VMDR010000290.1, read as the reverse complement.
ACTGCCGCACTCTGTGGCTCCCCTGGGCCATGTGTGGGGAGCGACAATTGAGTCTGAAACCTGGGAGATGAGCGAGGGCCCTGAGAGCTCAGGGAAAGGGGTACAGACCGTGGGCCCAGGTAATCACAGGCTGCAAGGCTCACGTCTACAGCCAGTCCTGAGGGGGCCTGGCAGTTGCTCAGGGCCCTGGAAGCAGAGGGAGCGGAAGGCGGCGTCCTGACTCCAGGGATCCTGGTCAAAAGTGGCCTCTGAGCTGCTTGAGAGCTGGAGCTCCTCCATCAAGCTCATTTCCCAGGAGCTCTCTACACTTACTTGTCACCTGGGCATTGTGTCACTGGGGAGAGTTTGGATTAATGGCGCATTAACAGTCTTGTGAGGTCCTATTCCCTTCCAAGCAGAGAGCAGGCCCCAGGGGTGTGGAGACCTGGGGGAATGAGTTTCCACTTTGGGGGTGCTCGGTGTGGGGGAAGATGTGGGCCTAACCCTAAGCAGGTGGGCCCCAGGAAGTAGGGAGGCGGCAGGCATCGCCATGCAGTGCCCGGGCCCTGAGGCCCCTGCAGAAAGAGACACTGGGCCTGGGTCAGCCCATCCACGCTGCCCGCGGCCTCTGGTGCTGGTGGGAGCAGCATGGCAGGGGCTCTGAGGTCTGGTGCCACCGGCCTGCCTGCCGCTTGCTGCTGCTGACCTTATTAAGTACATGCATGCGCACAGCGTGTTCTAATGGCATTTTCCTTCTAATCCTGCCATAATGATATGATTCATTCCTGGCCCGGGCTCACGTGCATGGAGACCTTAAGCTGCATCGCCTTCTCCCCAGGCCTGGGTCTGCTAATCCCTGGGCAGGCGGGGTTGTGTTTGGGGCGGGGAGAGGGGGGGACTGGCGCTGTCTCTAGGAGTGGGCAAGACCCCTGACCTCACTGAGGGGAAGCTGAGCTTTCCAGAAGGGCCAGGCCTGGTGATGTCTGACTGTGATCCTCTAAGCCTCAGTTTCCCTGTCTGCACAGCAGCCTCTTTAGTTTGGGGATCTAGGCCCTGGTTCACCAGCCTGGGATCTGGCCCCTGCTTGCATGTCTGCTCCTGCAGGGAGTGGCTCTGGCCATCTGTCCACCTGCAGGGGCTTTGGGACCCCCCGTCCAGGCTGCTCTTTGCATTGTCCACAGCTGGTGGGGCTGCTTCTGTCCCCTCCCTGCTCCATCCACCCGTGCCAGGCACCTGTGGGGCAGGTGTGTAGGGACGGCTGCCTTGCTGGACCAGCAGAGTCTCATGCTAATGGGCCTGAAGTTACCATCCTGCCAGATTCCTCCCTGTTCACTACAGGCACACACACACAGACACACCCAGGCACACTCACGTGGGGCCAAGCTGCAGTCCCCTCCTCCCGTTGTTCTCAGGGCCGGGGAGGGAGAGGGTGTTAATGACAGTTTCCTTCCCTTCATGGACCCTGAGGACCCTCCTGGGTCTTGGGGGTGAGGGTTTGAGTCTCCCCTGGCCGCTTTGGTCAGGCTGCCCTGCCTCCCAGGGGCACTGGCATAGAGGACTGCACTGGACTCGGCAGGATACTGGTTGGGCTTGTCTTACTCCCGTGGCCTCCCCGTCCCCTTTTCTGAGAAGACAGCGTACAAGACATTCTTGTCAGCACTAGGCAGTAGGAACGACAGCAACCCGCATCTCGGGAGCTTCCTACCTGCCTGATCCTTTGCTCTTAACATTTTACACGTGAAGCTCGTTCATCTTTGCAACAGCCCTGCTGGGGGGCCCTGTTGTGATTTCTGTCACCCACCCTGTCTTTCAGAGGAAGTGAGGCTTTGGCAGGTGAGTGGCTTGCCCCAAGGTCATGCAGCTCAACTGGCCAGCCTGACCCCAGACAGGGCTCTTTGGGTTTGCTGTTTAAGGACCTGAACTTGGGAATAAAACAGACTCCTTTTCAGGCTGACTCTATAACCCTCTGAGCCTGCCTTGTCTGTAAAATGGGGATAATTCCTGCCTCACAAGATTAATTGGAAAAATAAATGTGTGTTTGGCATGGCTCCTGCTGGATAGCAATCCTTGGATAATGGCCTCTGCTAGTCTGCTCCTGCCTCCGCTCTGCTCAGATGCCTCTTGTGTCCCACCCTGTCTGGGCTTGGTGCCTCGTGGTGGGGACATAGCCCTAGGGATGTCCTGCAATGGGTGATGGGTCTACCTGTGGCTGTGGTCACCCTTGGCAGGCACTTCCTAAGTGCCCTGGGGGCTCCCCAGGCCCTGTGTGCTGTTCCTCAGATGGGGCAGGAGAAAGAGTGGTGGGAGGGCCCAGGGCCCATCCCTGCCCTGGGAGTGCGCCACCCAGGGGTGTGCTAGAGGAGTGCCACTCAACTCTCTCTTACATGTGGGAGTTAAAGATAACTTTTAGGTAGGCTACCTGACGGCATCCAGCGGGGCATGGGGCAGGCCTTGGGCCATGTCTGGGTGTTTCTCCAGACCCACGCTCCCTGCCCCCCAGTTAGCCACTCCATGCTCCCATGGGGCTGCCACAGACGAGCATTGGAGTGGGGCTGACCTGTCCCCCCTGGGTTCCAGGGGGCCTCCTGGAGGGGCGGCAGTCATGAGAATGAAAGACAGGACTGACCGGGGCACAGGGACACCCTGAGCTGTCACGACACGGCCCAGAGCCTGCGAGAGGACCACGCTGAAACCACTTAAAATGACACTTAGCATTCCTGGCGTTTCTGAGGGGTCCTCTGAAGGAGCTGTTCTCGCCTTCGCCTTTGGGGAGGGCAGCTCCCGGAATGGTGTCCGCCCCTCGCAGGCCAGTCACGTTGCTGCCCCACGCAGCTTCCCTGGGCTCCCCAGAGCCCCCGGTCTCCAGTCTCGGGAAGAGTGCCAGGCCTGGCTCCAAGTTTGTTGTGATCTGCTTGGCAGGGACAGTGAGGCACACCTCCTCCTGGCTTGCCTCGGGGCTAGCGACCTGTGAAGGCGCCTTTGTTTATGGACCTTTGGGTGCCCAGGGGAATGTCACCCAGCACAGGCACCATTTGTCAGATGAGCAGGAGGCTCGTCCAGGGCAGCCAAGGGGGTGACAAGTCACAGAAAACAAAGTGCCCCTCATCCGCGGTGATGTAGCTGCAGGCACCCGGGTCCCCATCTTCGCTCTGCTGCTCATGTGGCCGACCCAACCAGCGCCTCAGCTTTTTCCCCTCTGACAGGAGGGGTCGGGTTAGTGCTTCTCACCTCTTTGTCGTGTAATGACACCGGACTTTCTTCTAGAGAAACCGTACCGGAAGTTCACTGTATAAAGCAGATGAAGCAAAACGGCTTTAACTGGAGCAGGGGATGGGGAGGCAGAGGCCCCTGCCGGCCTCCCAGCCAGGCTCCTCATGGAAACCCCTGCTGCGGAGAGGCCTGAGCCTTGTAAAAGGCTGGAAAGCTGCCGGCCCCTGCTGCTCTGGGTTCAGATTCAGCTCCGCTGGAGGCGCTGGGGTGGTTTCAGGGCAGTCTGTTATCACTGTGGGCAGTTGACCCCATGTCCTGGTGGCCCAAAGAGACAGCAGAATGTCTCACGTCAGGTGCTGCTCAGCCAGGGGGAAGCGGAGTGCGGGACTGGGAAGCCCACCCCCTTCTTTACAGACAGCGTGTGTGTGCGCGGATGAGAGATGGGTGAGGCTGCGTGCGTGTTGGTGGTTGTGTATGAGATTGTGGGTCAGGTGACTTGATTGTGTGTGAGAGTGTGTGTGGTTGTGTAGGAGCCTGTGTGCACATGTGTGAGGGGGGTGTGTGAGTGTATGTGTGAGTGTGTATGAGTGTGTGTGACACTGAGGGTATAGCCATCCCTATCCTAGCACAGTTCTAAGACTCGGGCCTGAGGCCTGGGGCAGCCCTCACACCACAGTCCAGGCCCACTGTCCTCGGCCGTCGCTGACCCTGAGCTGGGGCCAGGGTGAGGGGGTGCAGCCGGGCCTCTTCTCCCTGCGGGGCTGGAAAAGCGGTGGCGGAGAGGCCTTTGGGCGCTGTTTGTCCCAGGCCTGCTGCAAAGCCCTGCAGAGGTTTTATTTTTTCCCACTTGATTTCCTGTCCTCTGTTTTCTTTCCTCAGATCTTAAGTTGCTTACAGTGAATCTCATACAGACTTTCATGTGCCCAGCTCCCCTGCAGTCCAACCACACGGCCCAGAACTTTCTCCAGCACATGCTCACAAGCCCCGAGGGGCTCAGGGCCCTGGGGTGGGGCTCCAAGCCAGGCCAGCGCAGCACGGCTGGGTGCACAGCCCCTCGAAGAGTCGATGTGACGGGCCGGTTTCAGGGAGGGCTTGGGCCTGGGGGTGGGGGGACAGCTTGTGGAGAGAACCTTTTCACAGAGCAGACCCTTGGCACTTGGCATGGTGGCATCTCGGCTGCCTGAGGGCCGTCCTGCAGGTCCCAAACCAGAGGAAGTCTGTCCCGTGCTGGGGTGGTTTTTGGACGGCTGGCCAGGCGGCAAGGGCGAGGGGCAGCACGTGCAGCAGGGCGGCTCTGTTGCTGTCTAGTTCTCTCCCAGAGTGACAGCGACCCGAGCAGCACAGTATGTTTCTTTGTGCAAGCGGCCCTGAAGTGGAAGCCAGCCACGAGTGCTGGGGATGCAGAGACAAGTTTCAGAAACTCGATTCTTAGCCAGCGTGGGCAGGTGGCCATGCCATTCATTGATTCCCAGTAGAAGCTGAGGGCTGTAGGAGAGGCTGGACCCAGGGAAGCAGACAGTGTCTTTGGGGCTCGATGTCCCTCCTTCTGCCTCTTTACCCTTCTTTCCTCTGTCTTAGCCATGTTCTCAGGGGGTCCTCTTGTGTGATGGGGGCCCCTTTCTCTAGCACCCCTCTGCCTGCTGGGAGCCGTGGCCCCATTCCTGACACCTCGCCGTGGCCAGGCCCGGGTCACACCATCACGGGGCATGTGACACAGGGGCTGCCCCAGACAGCAGTGGAAACCCTCAGAGGTCCACCATATAGGCTGGGGAGGAGCCGTACCAGGAGGGCAGCTGTGAGTCTGGGGCTGGACCAGGCCAGGGCCCTGCTGGAGGCCCCCAGGCTCCTCTCAGGGACAAAGAAAAGAGTGACAGAGCTCTCAGCTCTGGCAGAGCCAGAGACGGTGGTGGAGAAGCCGGGCAGCCGGTGGTATGCAGTGCTGGGGTTTGGGCCGGGGCTATTCGTGGTGAGAACCCCAGGTTCACGGTGGCCCCACGTGTCTGTGCTGCCGGGAGAGGACAGGTAGGCTGTGTATTCACTTCCCCTACCCTGAGTTTCACCTGCCTGGGCTCTTCCAGCCCAGGATAAGGAGGCGCACACAGAGCCACCAGGCCTGGCGCCCTGACGCCACATGGACAGCAGCTGCTTTGCGGCCCTGACCGACACCCTGGGCCTCTTCCACCCGGGTCTCCCGTGTGTAACACGAGAGACAAGACAGGATGGTTAAGGGCCCTTCCTACCCGACACACCAAGATCTTTTGACTGTAGCTGGGAAACGGAAGGGGAGGAACTTCCTCAATGAACTCCAGATCACCTTTAATTTTGATTCACATTAGGGTGGAGGCCGTGATCACTTTCAGCAACTGTGTTTCAAGAGACCAAGGTGGTGGGTGGGAGTTAGACCCGAACTGTGCCATTGGAAATGGCAGACACCCCACCCAGGTCCCAGATCCCTGGACTGGCCCTCCTTCCTCTCCTTGGTCCCTTCCTGAGGAGCCCCCAGCCCCTGTGCAGTGACCAGAGCTCCCTTCTGTAGATCTCTGGCTGGCTCCCTCTGGGGTTCCCCGTGAGACTCCCTTACCCTGTGGAGGATGAAGGGTGGGGCCCTCACTTCCACCCTGAGCTTGTGGGACTTGTGGTAACCCCAGGGACAGGCCCACTGGCCTACGGACATTGTCCCATTTTACAGGTGTGGGGCCCAAGGCTCCGAGTGGTTAAGGGCAGGGTGGCGGACACCACCCCTCAAGTCCCCTGATCCCTGGTCTCAGGTCCTGCACCTACATCGGCCTCCCTGGGCTGGGGGACGCACGATAGGTGTTGCTTGGCCAGGTCCGCCAGCTGAGAAGGAGAAGTGGGGAACAGGCCCCTACAGACCAGGTTGTGATCCCCATACAGCGTTCTCCGTGTAGTCTCAGCCAGCATGGTCTGGGCCAAAGCATGCCTGGTCCCAGGCTGCTGACACGGCAAGTCAGGGCCAGTGAGCAGCTGCTGGTGGGGCTGATACAGTGGGTCTGCCCACAGGCATCGAGACTGAAGGCTGAATGTGGGGGTGGGGGGGCCTATCCCACAGCACTGAAGGGTGACCCAGCTCGGGACACACCAGGGTTAGTGGCAGAGCTGGGGTGGGGGATCCCCTGATCTCAGTGCATCCAACACTCCTACCCATTCACCCAAAGGCTGTACCTCCTTGTTCCACGAAGGGTTCGGGCAGCCTCGGGAGGATGGAGAGGTAAGCAGCCCTTTGGAAGAGGCTCCTGTCCCCGAGCAGCCTCTGCTCTGTGGGGAGGAAGCTTCCTTCCCCTGCCTCTGCAGGCCTCCGGGGCCTGGCTCCCCGGACTGGTGTGGACAGCCCTGTAGAAGGCCAAGCCTCGCTGTGCTCCTGTAGGTGTAGAGCCCAGTTCCGCACCTCGGGGCCAGGCAGAGACATCATCTTCCTGCCCTCAAAGTCCCAGCTCCTGGAGAGGCTGGGCAGCTGGTGGGTGCTCCCAGGAAGGGGACATCCAAGGACAGATGGAGCACATCTGCCCCAGGGTGAGGGAGGTATCTCTTTATGGAGGAGTGACATTTAGCAGGTCCCTGAGGGCTATGCGGGAAGGGTTTTGGCAGGCAGCGGGAACAGAGGAGGCCAGGGCCAGTGGTCGGGGTTGGCAGGGAACAATGGTCCGAGGTCTGGCTTGGGAGGAAGGTGCCAGCATGTGGAGGAGATGGGGGTGGAGGTGGGGGTAGTGGTGAGGAGGGGGGCCATTTGTAAAGGCTTGGGTGTGCCTGCTTTCTCCCCCTCCTTGCACACACCTCGCCCACCCCCTGGGCCCCATCTGGCCCCTGCCTCTCCAGCTCCTGTGTAGCTGCCTGCAGTTTGCCAGGCCTTCCCGTGGTCCGAATTGCAACAACGCTTTGCGGTGGTTAAATGTTATCCCCATCAGGGATGAGATATACCCAAGGCTCAGAGATGGAAAGCAGTTTGCTGAAGGTCACACAGGGCAGGTGACAAAGGGGGCCTGACCCCCAGGTGTTCTGACTCATTGCCCACTTCCTTGAGGCCTTCCTGGGAAAAGTCAGTATCCGCCGTAGCCACATCCCTCTCAGAGGCTCCCGGCCACGAGGCCTCTGTTTACTCTGGGTTCTTGGCCCTGGCACGGAGGCTGAGGCTGCAGGAATCGTGACCTCTCATTGTTTCTTTGGTGGTGGTTGTTGCTGTTATTGTAGGAAAAAGGAAGTGATATTTACCAAACACTGAATGCCTTATATAGTTTACCTCACACAGTTCTCACAGCAACCTGTAATAGAAGGTGGCATCCTCATACCCAAATCGCAAGTGGGGAAACTGAGGCTCAGAGAGGGGAGCAACTGGTAAGCAGCTGGATTTGAATCCAGGGCTCCCTGACTTCCAAGCCCAGGTCCTCTTTGCTATTCCCAGCTGCCCTCTGCACTATTGATGCTGTCCTCAGAGGTAAATGGGGGTCCCACCAAATGAGGGGTGCTGTCTCTGGAGGTTGTAGTGGGGGTTGGGGAGTGCAGTGGACAGTGCAGTGTCTAGGGGAGGGTCTGCTGGGAGGACAGTCAGGAGCTGTCCCCAAGGGATGATGTGGTGTCCCTGAGGCCTGGTGTCCTAGAGCTCAGGTCGGGGCCAGGTGGGCTGATCGGGCCCTCCCAGGTTAATTACCGCCTATTTTAGACAAGATGTTTTAAATATCAGTCACATCCCAGAAGGTCCCTGGAGACCCCTTGCTTCAGTCCTCTGGCTTTATAAATGAAGACACAGCTGAGAGAGAGGCAGGGACTTGCCTGAGGCCACTTGGCCAGCCCAGGGTTGAGCTGGTAACTGACCCGCTGCATGGACTGTGATTTTGGGTGAACGGCTATGACTGACTGTGAGCTGGAACCATGTCTCGAGGCCACTTGGACAGACACAGTGTTCAGATGAGTTGCTCAGATTCATTCACTCATTTGCTCCTTCATTCCAATGTCCAGACACATGCGGGCCAGCTTCAGGGTGAGGGGACAAGCTGCTCTGTCAGGAGTGGGGTTTGAGGGCTCCCAGCCTGCCTGACCGCCACACGTTTCAGGCCACACTGTGATGGTGGGGACAGGGTCCTGGCCGACTGACTTTCTGTGGCCACAAGAGCACACATCCCTTCTCCTTTCCGGGCCTCAGTTTTCCCATCAGTAACACACAAGTGGTGGTTTTGGCCTCCTGGACTCACAGGCCGTAGAGGGGACACTGCGTTAGCAAGGAGTGAGAGTGCAGATTCAAGGCCCAGGCCTCCCAAGCTGCTCAGTGGCAGGCCCCTGCTGCTCTGAGGCATGACGGTGGGTGGAGTGGAGAGAGGCAGCCAAGCACTGGGCCTGGCTTTCGGCGCTGGGTCTGGGGTGGCATCCGTGACTGGGCTGGTTTTGTTCCTTCTCTGGGCATCCTTTTCCCGGCTGCAAAATGCTGGGCCCGAGGGCGCTGCACCCTAGATACCCTCTTTGTTCTGTTTCTTGAACAGCAGTGTCCATGGGGCTGCCTATGGGAGAAGCAGTCTTTGCTGGCGCCCTGGGCAGAGCTCTCTGTCGGGGGGCGGACCGGACACCCACCCGGCCACTGATCCCAGTGCTGGCCCTTGGTCCCCAGAACGCTGAGGAGGGTGAGAGCAGGGTAGCCAGGGCCCAGCCCCTCCTCATAAGCTTCTGTGTCCTGCGCAAGTCCACTCAGGCACCCCTTGCCCTGTGCTTCCTGGGACCCCCAAACCCGGCAAGCTGCTGCTCTGGGCTCCCGGGTCCCCAGGCTGTGCAGGATTCTCCTGGGGCCCAGCGTTGTCCAGCCCCCAGAAGGGCAACCTTCCGTCAGAGTGGAGTAGGTGTCAGTCCTAGAGAAAGGCCTGTCACAGCTTGTTGCTCAGAAGCCCTGAGAGTGTTAGGACTTCAGAGCTCAGGCAGCTCCCCCAGTGATTCAGCCCCTTGCTCCCAGGACCTTGGAGACCGAGGGGCTCAAGGAAGCTGGTGAGGAGAGAGAGAGACGGGGCCGGCCTCTGCACAGCTGCCAGCCACAGTGGCCCTGCCTCGTGTTTTCTCTACGGGGCTTCTTCACATAAGATGCCATTTGAAGAAAGGGCTTTGAGTCAAAAAGAGGTCAGAGGCCCCTTGTATTAGTTTGCCGAGGCTGCCGTAACCAAGTGCCACCAACGGGGCCGCTCACACAACAGAAGTGTATGTTGGTTGTCTCACAGTTCTGGAGGCTGGACGTCCAAGATCAAGGTGTGGGCAGAGCTGGTTTCCGTAGAGGCAGCCACCTTCTGCCTGTCTTCATGTGGTCTTTCCTCTGTACATGCAGCCTTGGTGTCCCTGTGTGTGTCCAAACCAAATGTCCTCTTCTTAAAGGGACACCAGGCGGATTGGACTAGGGCCCACCCTAACGGGCTTACTTAACTGAATCCCCCTTTAAACGTTCTGTCTCCAATGTAGTCACGTTCTGAGGTACTGGGGCTAGGGTTTCAGCGTACGAATTCTGGTGGGCACGACTCAGCCCACAATGCCAGTGATATTGTGCAAACCCCTCACCAGGGGAGCCCAAGCCCAGGAAGGAGAGGTTTTTGGCCACACAGCACGCCGGACCGGAGCTCAGGACTGGAGTCGGCCCTGCCGTGTGGGCCGTCTTCTTTCTGGCAGAGCCGAGGCCGCCGTTGCTCCACTCAAGGACTCCTCAACACTCAGCTCTCCAGGGAATTCCCCTGGAGGGAGGTCTGGGCCTCGAGATTTGCCAAAGTTGTAAATCTCTTAAGCCATAAGCCGCTCCTTGGCGTCTCCCGAATGCCCTAATGTGAAATACAGCTGGTCCTCCCTTTTAAGATCTGAGTCCACTGCTGAATTTCCCATCGTGTTTGCACCTAAGGATGCAATTACCATTTCCTCTCATTGTCCTCTCTGCCTGTCCCTCTGCTCTCAGCTGACGCAGGCTCTCAACCCCGCTGGGTGAACACGAGGCTGTGAGATTACAGAGATCGGGCTGCTTCTGAAAGCTGCTGATGGCCTGGGGCCAGTGATGCTTATCGGTCCACCCTGGGCTCCTCTGAGGTTATTTTCTTCTCTTCAGAAGATGCCTGTATACACCACGGGGAACATTTCCATTAATTCTTCCGCCTGAGCCCATGCCAGCCAAGTGGGGCCCTCGGCCATCTGTCCCCCAGCCGGCTCCTCCCCAGGCCCTCTGGGCTGTCTGGGGTGGGCCAGCCTGCGTGGCTCTTCCTGAGACCCACCCCGCCTCCCAGCCACCAGCCTCCATGGGTCTCAGCTGGGACTCACGGTTTCAACCCTAGCCCATCTTCCCGTGTGGACCACAGACTGGTCCCGTTTGGCCATGCTTATTAAAAACCACAAGAAAGCCTTTCTCCTGCAGAGGTCATGAGCTAGAGTTTCTAAACTTGTTTGGGAAGGAGACAGGGTCCAGGGCGTGTGTTTCAGGTTTGTGGACTGATCTTAGATTTGAAGCATAAAATTGAGCCCAGGTTTCTCTTCTCCACGAAAAGGAAAAACAAACGTGCTTGCTGAGCCCTTCCTGCCTCTGGGCAGCCTCTCTGCGCTTTCTGTGGGCTGGGAGTGAAGGAGGAGGCCAGGCCCAGTACAGGCTGGGTGGGCGCATGTGCCCAAGACACGGTGGGCAGCAGAGGGAGCCCAGTCCCTGGCCTCACCTCTCAGAGCTTTTGTCCGGTAATTCTTACTTCCTTGGGGGGCTGGAGGGCTGAAGTTGCTGTCCTCTGAGTGTGTTCAGTGGAGAGCAGCTCCATTTCTGCACACCCGCCCACGGCTCTGCTCAGTGATAATGCTTCATTTCCTAGGGGGTGACCTTGGGCAGGTAAAAGCAGCATAGTGGCAGAAACCTGTTCCTTTTGGCTGGAGGGATTTCTTTTGGCAAAGGGCCTTTGCACTTTGGGCTGCAAGTCAGCCCCTCGCTGAGCCGTGGTCCTCTCTCAGGGTTCAGGAACAGTGTGTTTACAGGGCCTGGTACGAGGCCTGTGTCAGGCGGTGGCAGCTGTTACTTTAGACCATTCCTCGCCTTTAACAGACTCACAGACTGAGGCCCAGAGAAGGTGGCAGAGGAGGTCCCGGTCCCAACCATCAGTGACAGTTGGGGTGTGAAGGCAGGATGTTGGACTCCAAACTCCGGGGCGTGTCTGCTGCATGGGCAGAGGACCTGGCGAGGCCAGAGTGGGGGCAGTGTTTAGAGAGAGTGCGGGGGACTTGAGGAGCCCTGGGCACCAGTGCCGAGGGAGTGCCTGGAGCAGAGGGCTGTAGCCGGAACCCTCGGGAGCCCTCACCACCCAGCGAGGCTTGCCCAGCGCCCCGAGTCAGGCAGAGCCATGCTGACACCACTTTTTCTGTGTCTTCCAGCATCCGCCAGGACTTCGACGTCCCCACCAGCCACCTGATTGGAGCACACAGCTACTGTACCCAGGTCAGGGGCAGCCGGTGCCTCTCCCTTCCTCTCCCCTTCCTCCTCTGCCCTGCCCACCCTCCATGCAGCTCCCCTGCAGCCCCTGCCAGAGGAGGCTGATGGTTCAGACTGGAGCCCCAGGGCCAGCTGGGGAGATGACTACCACGGCTTCCCACATTTGACAGGGTAGTTCTTTCCAGCAGCCCTGCCCTCTGCATTGTCACAGAGGGGCCTTTAGGGGCCCCAAGTAGGGACAGGTACACTAAGCCCAACTGTTTGTCATTGATCCTCACAGTTGTGGTATCACCAAGGGAAGGACCTGTTCAAGAGCCTGTGAGTGAGCGTCAGGGCGGGGGGCCAAGGGTGACACCTGGTTTCTGTCTGTGCCTTTCCCTGCACAGCCAGGCCTCACAGAGTGGGCAGGGCATCACAGTTAAATCTGACCCTCCCATGTAGCACAGACAGACTGGGCCCAGCTGGTGACCCAGGCGTCCTGGGTCCTGCCTCACTGTGCCTGCCCTGAGAGCACCTGAGCACCCTACAGGGCTGACCGGGCCTGCACTTTGTCCAGGCACCCAAGGGACCATGGAGTGGCAGCTGCTCACCTTCCTGCAGGAAGGCCTCAGGCTTTCTTGTCTGCCCAGGTGGTCCTGCTCCCTCCCCGGGTACCTGGCTTCCTGTGGGAGCCAATCCCTCAGCAGGCAGAGAGCAGTACAGCCCAGGGCGGGCAGCTGAGTGGGCACTGAGGGTGCCGGACCTGAGTTGGGGCTGGTTCTGAGCTGGGTTGGCTGCTTCACTTGCAGACTGAGCTGGGGTGATGTCCTCCCCCTCCCTGAGACCCAGCTTCCTCACCTGTGGAATGAGGTGTTTGGACTAGACTGATGCTCTTTAAACTGATGTGCACACAGACCCTCCAGGGTCTTGCTGATGAGCAGGCTCAGGTCAGGGGTCTGGGCTGGAGCTGAGAGTCTGGGTTTCTGACAGGCTCCCCAGGGAGGGCAGGGCTGTTGGCCCACAGGCCACACTGTGAGTCACAAGGGATGGGATGGCCCCTGCCCTCTGCCACTGTGTGATTGTGAGTGCAGGGGCAGGGCGCAGCCTGCTGTCTTCTCTTCCCATTTCAAGAGGGTGTCCCGCTTGGAGGAAGGTGAGGCACACCCTGGACAGGGAACAGGAGCCTGTTCTTTCCCCTTGAACACCAGCTTGGAAAAGTCTACCCTGCCTGATGAAGGCGGGCCTTTTAGCAGCTGCTGTCCCCAGGCGCAGCCTCCCCAAGCTGCCACTTCCTGCAGATGCCCCTCACCTCCTCTGTGAGGACACAGCGAGGCCCCTCGACATCTCCCTGTGTGGCCAGAGTGGAGCCCCTTTCACTGGCACTGGAGCAGGGGTCTCAGTGGCAGAGGGAACTAGAAACCAGGCATCACTCGCACAGTCCAGGGGAAATACTTCTGTGAACTCTGCCCTCCGGAGGAAGGGCTGGGATGGCTGTTCCCACGCCCGGCGCAAGATCCCTGTGGGACTCACGCATGCACCAGGTCTGGCTGGACATAGGTTAGACAGGGGTCCTTTCTGCCTGTCCAAGCTTCAAGTCTCGGCTTGCTCAGACCTTCCCTCGGCAGTTAGCCAGCACTTAGCAGTCACCTTTCATCTTGAATCTTTGGCCAGCTAGGTGGTACCTCAAGGATAACCAGTAACTGGGGAGGGAAGGGACACAGGACAGGGAGCCAGAACCCATGGGTGGAAGCCCGGCTCTGTCCCTAACCAGCTGTGTGGCTTGGGCAAGTCCTTTCCCATCTGTGAGCCTCAGTTCCCCCATTCCTAACAGGAGGTTGGACCCCTAAGATGCTCTGCATGAGGAAAGGCCCTTCCAGTCACCCCAGTGCACCATCCCTGTCTCGGGGGACAGCAGGCTTTTTGGCCTGTCGGGTGTGAGGCAGAAGTCACGTGGCCCCTGAACCCTGATCCCACACAGCTGACGAGGGCAGCGACAGAGCTGGGATCCAGACAGGGGCTTCCCTGCCTCCACCTCCCTGCTGCGGCTGCCCTCTGCCCCCCCCACCCCTTCCTGAAGACCCTGCCACCCCTGGTGAGATCTGAACAAGGCCTGGGACTGAGTTTCGGGCACCATCATCCATTTCCTGGCGTTGCTACTGTGCTCTGGTTATGTAAATGTGCTCTGGTTATGTAAGATGTTATCACTGAGGGAAGCTGGGTGAAGGGTACACAGGAATTCTCTGTACTATTCTTACAACTGCTTTTATGTCTAAAATTATTTCAAAATAAAATAGGTTATTAAAGACATTACCCTCCTTCAAGACCCACCCAAATGTTACTTCTCCACAAGTTACTCAGGCCAGTCATGTGGTCGCGCATCCGTCTGGGCCCAGGGTGCCCTGCGCCCCAGTTGGAGCCCTGGCCACATTCTGTGCTGTGTGGGCACACACCTGAGCCCCCACTGTGACCCCAATGGCCAAGGTCAGGGCCATTCTTTCCCTCCAGCAGGACCCTCACGCCACCAAGGCCTGCTGCACGCTGTGCGTGATGAACGCTCTCGGAGTAAAAGCTGGACAAGTGCCCAGAGCGGCCTTGGTGCGGAGGGCTGGCAGCTTTTCCCGAGGGCTTGCGGAGTCACTGAAGTCAAAGCCCCTCCGACTGTGGTCTGTCTCCCTCCCGTCTTTCCTTCATTCTCCTCCCTTCCTCCCTTCCTCCCTCACTCCCCTACTCACCTTGACCAGCCTCTCCCATCTGTCTCGCCAACAGGAGCTGGTCAATCTGCTCCTGACCGGGAGGGCTGTGTCCAACGTTTTCAATGACGTGGTGGAACTGGACGCCGGGAATGGGAACGTCACGCTGCTCAAAGGCATCACTGCCCGCAGTGACATCGGCTTCCTATCTCTGTTTGAGCACTACGACGTGTGCCAGGTAGCAGGGCCACAGGGGTCCAGACTGATGGGGGTGGGGAGGGGGAGCTGGTGCGAATCCGGTCTGGGCTCCCTCACAGAGGGGTTGGGAAGAAGTGTGTCTTCACTGCCCTCGGGTGCCAGGCTCTAGATTCACACCCAGAGCCCGCTGGTACCACGTTCTGGGAAAGGCTGTTTGAAAGGGACTTCTAGGGGCTTATGGTGGGATTGCGGGTCAGAGTGTGGCTGCCTCTGTTGTGTGTGTGGTGGGGTATGTGTGGGGGGGTGTCTTCTCCAGGGACAGAGGGCCTGGAGTTACAGGCCTTGTGTTAGTGTCCTAGGGCTACTGCAGCAAAACACTATCAGCTGGTGGCTGAAAACCACAGAAGTGCATTATCGCACACTTCTGGAGCACAGGCTGTCCTAGCAGAAGTCCAAAGTTAAGGTGTCGTCAAGGCCATGCTCCCTCGGAACCTGCAGGGAGAAGCCTTCCTCGTCTCTTCTAGCTTTTGGTGTTTGCCAGCCATCCTTGGTGTTCTTCTGCTTCCTGCCGAGTCACCCCAGACCCTGCCTCTGTCCATCACGTGGCTATCTTCTCCATCTGTGTCTTGTCCTGTTCTTGTAAGGGCGTCAGTCATGTTGGACCAAGGGCCCACCCCACTCCTCTAACCTCATCTTAACTGCTCTGTCTGGAACAACCCAGATACGGTTGCATTCCGACGTGCTGGGGCTAGGACGCCAACACATCTTTTCGGGGGACACAGTTCTACCCATACCAGCGTCGAGCTCCTTCAGTCTGTTTGCTAGCAAGCGGATCAATCCCTCCACCACCTCTCACTGCAGCCAGGGTCCTGGGCAGGGCGGGGCCCAGGGGGAAGCTGGACAGGGGATAGTGTGACTGTACTCTGGGCAGGTCCTTCTCGGAGGCTTGGTTCTCACGTGCTCAGGGAAGACACTGTTCTCCAGCAGACTGCGTGGTTGGAGCTGTCCTAGGCGGGCAGCGGGATCTGTTGGCATAGCGGCTGCCCCGCAAGGTTCTTGGAGGGTCTGGACGAGGCCTCATTCACTGTGTATCCCCAGAACCAGGGACACAGTGACCCAAGGGGGGCACTCAGAGAGTGCCAGGCAACTGGATTGGCAGAGTGGTTGGAGCCCGGCATCGTAAGCTAGGGCTCAGTTTCATTGTGCCCCTCCCGCCTGATCCCATGTTCGGGTGCGCTGTCTTATTGCTCATGGGCCACGTGGTGTGGCCCACCCCCAGGTGTCCTCTTGGGGTGACCCCCATGGACAGGAAGCAGACTCGGGGTCCCAAACACTAGAGTGGGAAAGAATGATAATGGCTCCTTCCCAGCTCTGCTGGTGTTGGCGGGGGCCCAGGAATGTGGCCACGTGGCCTGTGAGAAGCACCAGGGCCCCGAGCGTCAGACCCTGGGTGGGCTCTGAAACATGCAGTGTGGATTCCACAGGCCGAGAGGGTAACCCTGGCGGCGCTCACGGAATCCCCAGGCTTACTTGCTGCGAGCCCTGGTTTCATTCCTGTGCTGAGGGCGTTGGCCAACAAGTAAACTGTTTTCCTTCCTCTGCTGAGGGTAACTGATGAGGGTATCAGTGGGGGTGGGGGTGGGGAGGGCCATCCTTCCCTTGGAGTGAAATGCTGATTGAGGACATTCAGGCCCCCCAACGATGGGAACTCTCGGGTCCGTGCGGATCCCCGCCTGTGTCGTGTGCTTGGCCAAAGACCAGGAGGCAGTTTTACCCCACACAGCAGGATGGGCCTGCACCTCTGCCTTGGCGATGTGGGGCCTTCCTCAGCCATCTGTGACCCTGCCGGTTTGGTGCTTCTCCCCTGCCTGAAGGGGGCATCTGTTGCAGCCTCCATGAAGGGACCCCAGCAAAGACTGATCTGGGTTCACTGCAAGCACCGCCCTCCTCATGTCCCACCCTCCACATGTGGCACCGTCCGCCCAGTCACCCGGCCTGGAGCATGTCCAGTCCTTCAGGGGGCCACACGGCTCCCACCCTAAGTTGTCTCTTGAGTCTGTTTCCCCCCCAGTCTGAATCACCAGCATCGCTGGTCTGGGCACCGGTGACAGCCCAGCTGGCCTGGGGCTCCCATCCCCACCGTCTTCGTGTGCTTTCTCTTCAGTATGATCTTTTAGAAAGTGGATCCGATCACATCATTCCTTTGCTTAACACCCTTTGGTGGCAGTCCAGGTCTCTGAGACTGTGACAGGCTGTTTATAGGCAAATTGTGTGTCCCCCTCAAACTGATATGTTGAAGACCTACTGCCGGTGCCTCAGGATGTGCCTGTATGTGGAGAGAGGGCCTTTAAAGAGGTAATTAAGTTATAGTGAGGCCGTAGGTCGAGCTCTGCTCCACTGTGGCTAGTGTCAGAGAACAGATTGGGACACAGATATACACAAAGAGAAGACCATGTGAAGACCCGGGGAGATGACTGCCACCTGCAAACCACGGAGAGAGGCCTCAGGAGGAACCAGCCCCTCTGACACCTTGATCTGTGACTTCCAGCCTCCAGAACTGGGAGGCATATGTGTCTGCCGTTTAAGCCACCTGGTCTGTGGAACCCCAGTCAGGGCAGCCCTGCATGCAGCCACGGTTGTGCAGATCCAGCACTTCCCGGGAACTGCAAGGCCCTGTGAGGCCTGACCCTGTTTCCCTTACCGTCATATTGTGGCTTAGATGTCACTTCCTACAGAAGACCTTTCCTGACCTCATCATTCTGTCTAAACAGGGGTCTCCACTCATGGCCCCTACCCACCTATCATTTCCCACCACAGAATCTTAATTCTTTCTTCCATAGACCTCTTCTTGCTTCTAAGTATCATACCTCGTTGCTTTTGAGGTGCCAGCTCTCCCCATCTTTGAACATTCCTGAGACCTTGATGCAGCACTGCAGTCGATGGCAGTCAGACTCAAATGGCCAGCTCGTGTTCTTTCTTGGCCACACGAAAAAGTAATGGCAACTCTGACGGCATCTTAGACACAGTGGAAGGCAGTGGAAATGCACACATAGGATTATTTGATTGCTGCCCTCCTTCCCCACTCCCCTGGTAGGCACGATAGGACAAGGCTGTTCTTATGCCCTTTGCTGCTGGATCCCCATGGGCTGATGAGGTGCTTGGGACCAGAGCACAGGCCCCGCTGATGCACGGTGTCCCTGGAGATGGCAGACTGGAGCCCTGCCCGCAATCGCCTGTGGACCCTTTTCCATTAGGGTTGCACCTCCCCTACCTCTCAAAGATGGGAGAACCCTCTTTAAAAAGTAGTCCTGGGTCGTGCTGTGTGGTGGTCACCCACTAGCAGAAAGCCCCTGCTGCTCCCTCCTCGCCCCAGGCCTTTGGTCAGCTACCCCAGGATCCAAGGAAGGAAACTTCATCTTTGGAAAATGTCACCCCCTTGGAAGAGGCTCCCGAATGAGAAAGCTCATTTATAAACTCCCTGGGCAGCTTTTTTTTGCCTTTAATCTTTTGACCACTGTATAAATGGCAAGCTGCCCTTTTGTCCCTCCGCTGGAAAATTCAGTGTGGCTGATCATGCAGTCGCCTGCCTCCGGGCGGCTGCACAGCTCCTTTTCCTGCCTTGAATGAGCCCTGGGTCCCCAGCCTTCGAGGCTCCCTCTTCGAGGTGACGCCCCTGCCAGAAAAGCCTCTTTGGAGCCTGGAGTGGAAGCCAAGTTGGCGGTGGGGTTCAGGCACGTCCAGCCACGTCCAGCCACGTCCAGCCACGTCCTCTAAGACATCTAATTTCCATATCCCACTGAGGAGTGGGCTCCACAGTCACGTCTGAATGTCACATGAGGCTGGAGTGAGGGCCCAATGGGCCAGTTGGGGACTGGGTGCTTGGACAAAGAGAAAAGGAACACCTTTGTAAAGGTCGCCCTCCCACCCTCCGGAGGTGGCAGCTGTTCACCAGCAAGCCTTGCCCCAGGGACTGGCTCAGGGCGCTCTGCGCAGCCCCTCTCCCCAGCCCAGAGCCTGCTCCCCGTGGAGGGCCTGCTCCCCGGGGAGGGCCACGCTTCTGTGACAGGCCCCAGAGAAAGTATGTCCTTCTCCCTACTGGAAAAATAATTCCCATTCTTTCCTTAATCCACAGGCTGCGGCTGTAAATACCTGAGCAAGCAAACATCTCCCGGGGCTGGTGGGGATTTAGGACAGAGTCTGTCCAGCCCAGCTCGGGGCATGTACACACTGAATAAACCAGGGGCCAGGGTGGGAAGGCACAGCCCACTGGTGACCCAGAGAGAGTGGGCTGAGGGGCGGGGCGGCCAGGCACTGACACTCCTTGGCAGTCCGAGCAGCAGAACCCTCTACCAGGGACATCGAGGGAGCACCTCGCCAGGGGGAAGTCTGGCTCCCACCCCCCACCCTGCTCACTTTCCCTAGTGCCTTACTGCTCCCTGGATATCTCTTGACATTGGTTCCTGGCGTCACCACTGACTGCTCACCCTCAGGCCGCCCCTCCCTCCACCCTGTGGCTCCAAGTCCCACTTGTCTTCTAGGTAAAGTCCTGCCTGGTTCCTGATCCATCTCACTCATGAGGACCCTTGTTCACCAAACATTTGCTTACATTGACTATGCCCCTGCTCTTGGTGCTAAGGGCACAGCCCAGCCTGCCAGCAGCAGGCATGAGGCGGTGATGCGTGTGCCAGAGGAGGGGGTAGCCAGTACCTCCCAGGCCGGGGCTCAAGTTAGTGATTGGTGCTCCCTGGTTGGGTGGTTTGGGTGATACCGGACCCTGCAGGGGCGGAGAGGAGTGCCAACCCTCCAGACTGTGACCTGCGGATGCATAGGCACCAGCCCTCGCCATGCTGGGGTAGTTTGAGGACTGGTGAGCAGACTGTGGGCTACGGGGTAGACAGGACAGGGTGGGGGGGACCTGTTCAGGAGGTCATTTATTGTCCAGGCAGGACAGGCTGGGCATGAAGGACCTTGGGCAGCCGGTGAGCAGCCCTGTGTGCTAGGTGGCAATGGGCTTCCAGACTGATCATCTCTGCTGAGCTGTCTATGAGGCAGAGGCCCTGTGAGTAGCAGATTGAGCCAGCAGGGACAGATCTGGGACACACAGGCTGTGTCTGTGAGCAGCACGAAGGACCCCAGCATCACATACAGATCATGATCCCCATCCAGGCCCCTGAGGTCAGCTGGCCCTGGGCTTGGCCAGGAGATGCTCAGGCGTCCCTGCCCTCTTTACCCCATGCAGGTCGGCTGCTTCCTGAAGACCCCAAGGTTCCCCATCTGGGTGGTGTGCAGTGAGAGTCACTTCAGCATCCTCTTCAGCCTGCAGCCAGAGCTTCTGCGAGACTGGAGGACCGAGAGACTCTTCGACCTGTACTACTATGATGGCCTGGCCAACCAGCAGGAGCAGATCCGGCTGACTGTCGGTGTGCCACCTACCCCCATCCCATGTAGCCTTGCGGAGCCTCCAGGCCGGTTGGGGAAATGGGCCTTAGCACACCTGCGCACGGCAGTCAGAGAGCAGTGCAGACTTGCTGAGTATCAGGACTGGGGATCCGTGGGCCAGTGTCAGGGTCCTCCTGCCACAGGGAGCCAGAGCTGGGCCAAGAAGCTAATGGTGCTATGGTGTGAGGAGAGCCTGAGAGCATGCATTAGCCTGGAGTACCACGTCAACAAGTTTGGGGTTTATTCTCCAGGCAGTAGGGAGCCCTGGGAGGTTCTGAAGCAGTGGAGTGATGGGCTCAGATGTCTTTTTACATAGAATTATTCTGGTAGCTGAAGGGGGGCGCAGAAGGGTGGGGTGGAGACTGGAGGTGGGAGACCAGTGAGGAGGGTGCTGTGGTGTCCGGGTGAGAACCGATGGGCAGGAACGAGGGGGCCTGTAGGGCGAGGGGAGGAGCAGGTGCCAGAAGAGGCGGGTCCCAGGAGGTGGGTGGTCAGTGGGACCGCAGGGCGAGCTCAGCCCTGGGCTGACCATGTGCCTCTGTCGCCTTCCCAGACACCACCCAGACTGTCCCTAAGAACAGAGACAGTGACCTCGACCTTGTCCCGCCCCTCGAGCTCTGCATCAGGACCAAGTGAGTCAAGGCCCCTGTCCCCGGCTGAAGAACCTCACCTGGGTGGCTGGGAGTGTGGGGGTGTGGGCTGCAGGGGGAAGATGCCCCAATTCAGAGAGGGTCAGACCCCCGCAGACCGGAAAGACAGTGCTTGGGGCTCGTTTGTATGAAGTATTTCATGATCACCCTGGCCCAAGTGGAAAAGTGTGTGATTCGTGGGGGGACAGCTTCTGAAGATGTCCCTGAGCTGGGGGCTGGGGGTGAGTGGGTGCCCTTGAGACCCTTGCTTGCTCAAGGCAGCAGCCCCCAGATGTGGGGAGTGTTGTTAGGGTCAGAGGCAGAAGGACTGGTAAGGTTACCTGGGGGTAGGTATGGGGGGTCTTAAGCAAGACAGGAAGGTGATCGAGACTGGCCCACCCAACCTGTAGCTGGGGGGCAGCTTCCTGGAGCAGCAGCACCCTCTGCTTCGAGGAGGAGAGGCCGTGGTCACTCTGCTGCTGGGGTTGGGCCCACTGAGCGGAGGCGTCCCCTTGCCTCAGGCGGGGGGCAGCATGGTGGGGGCCTGGCTCCTCTAATCCAGCCCTGCAGTATTTGTGGGGAGGCTGACATTTAGGTCAGGGATGGGGGTTGCCCAGACTCGGGGGAAGTCAGGGCTCACTTTACCCCTGAGTTCTCCAGCAGGGCCCCAGGGTTGGGGTGATACCCCAGACAGAGGGTTGGTGGGCTTGGAGCTATGGGGAGTTCCCAGGCTCCTGTGGTCCCTTCACTGAGCCTTGGGGTGGTGACTTGGAGGCCTCAGGGTGCAATGGGAGGGGCAGGCCGTGGAGGGAGGGGCCTGGATTCCAGTACCTTCTCTCGGGGAAGCAGTAGAATGTGCAGGTGCAGGTATGATAAGCGCGGGTTCTGGAGCCAGGCTGTCTGGGTGCGGATCCTGGCCTTGCCCGTGCTGGTGAGGGCCACTGGACTTGGCCTCTCTGGACCTCACTTTTGTCCTCTGTGAAACGGGGGTTGTGGTGGTGCCTGGCCCCCAGCGCGCTGCAGCTGCTGGGACACTACCAAACGCTCTGCCAGCAGCTCTCATTACCGTTGTCTCAGCCACTCGCGAGTCAGTGGGACATCAGGCAAACCTCCGTTTTCCAGTTTGTGAAGGGATCAGGGTTGGGTGGAGGGACGGGGTGACGGCTGAGGCCTTGCAGCTCTGAGATCCAGGGGGCTCGCCTGGAACCTCGGGATGCTGCCCACTGTAGGCAAGCGGGCCCTTGGATGGAGCTGCACAGAGAAAAAAGATGCCACGCGTGTGGGGAGAGGACCTGGGCCATGTTGAGACTTTCCCATTGGCCCTCATCCATTCACCCATCTGTTTGCCTTCCCACCCCCCTAGGCCCGGGATGAAGCATTCCTGTGGGGTCACGTGCCTGCATTTCTTTCGTTGGGAGGATTACAGGCACGTGCAGGTTGCTTTCCTTTCATGTACAGAGACACTCATTCAGAGTGATGAGAGAAGGCCTAGCAGCGGGGAAAGGAGGAGACACCAGCCTTGGCACCTTCCGCAGGACAGGGTGGGAGGCCACAGGCCATCCTTCCTGCAGGCGGGCTTTTAGAGCAGGGCTCTGGACCACACCCTGGGCATTGGCTCTGCCTACCTCCGGACCCCTGGGGCCCTGGCTGAAGGTGTGTTTGTCTCTGGGGCCCACCACTCCGAACCTCTCCAGCTGTCCCACCTGTAGGGGTCCCTCTTTCCATAGGAAAGCTTCTGCCGCCAGACCCATGAGCACCTCCAGGGGCCCGAGGGTGGATTTCCTGAGCTCAGCCCTGATTGGCAAGTGCTTGAAAATGACTTGGGGCCTGCTCCATCCGGGATCTCAGTGGAGACACATCTGAATGCAACTGTGGGCCTAGAACACCTCTTTCTCTTTTGGCAGCTGTCCCCCTCACCAGGCCCTCCCCGTGCCCCACCGTGGCCATGGGCCCCGAGATGAAGGGTGACAGGATGAGGAAGGCTGCCGCATCGGGGCGCAGGACCTCGGCCTGGGGCAGGTGGTCCACTCTGCCCTCTCCCACGACCCTGCTCACCGTTGTGCGAGGGGCTTGGGCCAGGCTGAACCCCAGCATCTCCTCTGACAGGCCTCCCGGTCTTGCCACAGAGAGGAAATCATATTTGTGCAGCTCCCAGGGTTAGGATCATGGACTGGGGACCCCGGTTGGCACAGACCCCACTCAGCTCCCAGTGGCTGAGGGATCGATGGCCCAGTACACTGGTGTCTGCCCGTGGCTCCCTCATTGGGAAGATTTGCCCTGGAGCGTGGTCTCGGGCTTTGGCGGGCATCCCCTGGAGGGCGTGCTAAAACACAGCTTTTGGGGCTCACTCACTCCCAGGGGCTCCGGTCAAGTAGGTCTGCTGTGGGCCTGAGAATGTGCATTTCTGAGGAGTTCCCAGGTGCTGCTGGGGCTGCTGTCCCCAGCCCACACTTTGAGAACCACACTTCCAGGGCCTGAAAAGGGCAGCGCCTCCCCCTCCCGGCTGCCTTGTGAGATCAGTTGCCAATGGAGGTGCCGACCCTCTTGCGCCTGGCGCGTCTGGCCCACTGCAAAACATGGGGCTCCGCTGGCTGCCTGCCCCCTGCCTTCCAGGTGAGAGTGCTCCGTCCTCCACTAGGACTTTCCTGGAGCCCGCTACCTGCCTGCTCCACCACCCCCATCTCTTGCCCCGTCATGAGGGTCCACCTGTGAAACGTTCCCAGCATTACTCCCGTTATTCCCGGAAAAGCGGAGTGGGTGGAGTGGGACCTCTGGGTGTCCCCCATCTGTCTCCATCAGATAACATCCCACAGTAATGGGAACCAGAGGGCCCAGCCTCCTGGAATCCTGTTCCAGGGGTTGGGTTACAAAGGCTTCGGCATGTTGTTTTCATCCCAGATTCCCAAACAGTTCAAAGGGAGAAACTTGGGAAAGTGAACTTCAAGGTCAGTGAGGACCCGCTGGACATGGGCCCTGCCTTTTGAGGGACACTTCCTGCTCCTGTGGGAAGCCCCTGCCCTGACGGGAAGGGGGTACGTATGGTGCCTCGGCTGAGCTCGGGTCACCTCTGAGGTCAGTCAGGGTCCAAGCACCCGCGGAGGGGAGTCTGAGTGCTCGCTGCAGGATGGGCCTGTGGACAGGCGGGTCCCCCCATCACTTCCACCCTTTGGAACCCCGGACTGAACCGAACCCCACAGAAGAAACAGCGGGATAAGACTTGGTTCTTGCTCTCAGAGAGCTCCCAGTCCAATGGAAGTCAAGTTCAGAGTCAACTCTGCTCTGATCCAGGGAGAGAGGCACTGTCTACCCTCAAACCCAGCTCTGTTGCCCCGTAAGGACCCCTGGCACTCACTCTGACCCAGCATGGAGCACACCACACACCTGGCCACCTGGCATCAGGCTCAGGCCCACAGAAGGGCGCTTGCTCACCACCAGGCATGGCCCTTCTTTGTGCAGATGGGGCTTTCCTGAGTAGAGGTCTGTGCCCAGGCCTCACCTCTAGTCACAAACAGTGCGGGGCCTGTAGCTTAGGCTCCAGCTGTCCCAGCCCACTGGAAGGTCACTCAGCAGGCACTGTGACTTCCTGCCACCTGGCTTTGTTGCCATGGCGACATTGCACAAGACCAGACTTTGGGTTTTGCCTTTAGAGAAGAGCATCCTAAGTTGAATGATCCCCAGGTTCCGTGCTGGGCCATCTCCACTGTCTCGTGTGATGCATTTCTCCACCTCAGAGCACCTCCTGTTCCCTTCGCCGTGTCAGGATTGTGGGGCCTGTCCCTCAACCCCCTCTTCCCACTGTTCTCTCACCATCTCAGCAAAACCCGGCTCATTGGGGTCATTGCCCAACAAGGCACACACAGTGACCCTCTCAGCCTCCCAGACTAGTGAGAGTGGGAGAAAATGAGACACTTGTCAACAGTCCAGAAAAAAGAGGAGAGCCTCACAGCGAGGCCTGGGGCTGGACCACAGATGTTTCTGTCTGCAGCTCAGACAAGAAATTGAAGATGTAGTTTCAGCTGCAAACATTGCCTTCCAGGGCCAGAGCTCAGTGCCCCACTCTCCTGGCTGTCCCCCACCCACATGGTGGCAGGGTTCCCTGGGTGCTCACACCACCCCACCTGCCCTCCTCTGATTCCTGTCCCTGCAGCATTCATGCATACCTGCCCCAGGTATTCCTGGTACCTGGATGGGCTCGCAGAACACTGAGCCCCGTGATGCAGGGGAAGAGTACAGAACAGGGGTCCGGCCTCTGCTGTACTGTTCTGTGCTGTCCCGTCACGTGGGCACCAGGCAGTCTGGTTCTGCTGTCACTGACTTCTCCCACCTGTCGGTTGGGTATAACTATGTCCTCTCTGGCCGACTGTAAGCGGCTCACACCTATGTGAGGGGAGAAGGCAGAGGACAAGGGACAGGAGAGTGTCTGTGGGCCACGGAAAGGGCTTTGTGACAACCTGGGGCAAAGGAGAGGGATGGGGCAGTGGGCACGGAAATTAAGGTTTCCCCACTGGGTTCTGGGCCCCAGAAGGAGCAGCTGGTGTGGAGGGGATGTTCGTGCATCAGTACCCCTGGGCGCCACACTCAGACCCCGAGCTAGAGACCGAGGAGGGGATGCAGGCTAGCAGACTAGCTCTGCCCTCCGGGGCTCACAGTCTGTCAGGGTGGTGGGGGAGACCCCTGGCAGTACAGCCAGGGAAAGGGTGGCAGTGGTGTTCAGGGCCGACCCCCAGGGCCAGAGAGCCCTTCGGGAAGGAGTCCTGGGTCTGATCCTGAAGGGTGGGGGCGGAGCACGGAGCACAGGTCGGGCCACAGTGAGAGAGACCCCCGGGGCCCCGGGGCCGGAGAGGGAAGCTGCACATGGGCTCTTGCCTGGAAGAGCTGTGTGAGAGGAACATGGGGTGTATTTTTATCCATTGGCTCTCGAGGCTGAACCCAGGCCTGCCCCCCTCCTTGCTGACACAGGCTCTGTCCTGCATCTTCGCCCGCAGTCACGGTCATTGGTGCTGACCATCGGTTGGGCAGTAACTGTCGTTCTGTGGTGGTGGTGGCCCTGGAGGAAGGTCCTCATGTGGGGCCGCGAGGTGGGCCTCTGCGATGCTGAGCCACCTGCGTGCCAAGGACTGTGGCGTCTTCACTGAACTCTGTGCCGGTGCCAGTGGTCCTCAGCCAGGGCGATCTTGTGCCCCAGGGGCTATTTGTTAGTATCTGGGGACACTTTTGGTTGTTGCAGCTGAGGGGGACAGGGGGTACTATATCCAACAGTGCCCAAGACAGCCCCTGCAGCAGAATTATGTGGCCCCAAATATCGAGGATGTGCAGATCGAGAAGCCCTGCTCCCCACTTACCCTCAGCCTCCTCCTGAATTACCACGGGCCAGGGGCCTTGATGCTGTGCCTCACTCGGAGGGCGTCCATCCCATCCTGCCCCATCTCGCCTGGTCCTAAGACATGTGCAGAGCTCTCCTTGCTGTCCTTGTCATTGACTCACAGGACTGGCTTCCCAGCAGGAATGGTTTTGAAAGTGTATGAGTTTCGTGTCTCAGTCCTTTCAAATTTTAAAATGTCTCTGCTTTGATTTTCTATTGTAAACTGTGAACCACTTCTCTCTGGTGCTTTTAATACTCTCCCTGCTTTGGCACCTGTTGCCTGGGGTGGGGTGGGTTACAGACCTCTGTGAAAACCCTCAGTATGAAGCATAAACCCCACAGCCTGGCCATGAGCCTCAGTGCCTGTTGGCGTGGCATGCTCATGCAGTGACAGGCCAGTCTGGCTCGCCTGGCACTGAGACCAGACGCCGTCCTGCCAGGGTCTGAGATGTTTGCGGAGTGGGAGCTGAGAGGAGGGTCTTCCATCTGTCGGTTCCAAGTGGGGAGGGTGAAGGCTGGGAGGGGGGAGCTTGGGGCCAGGCTGAGGATGGATTTTAAAGGGATACAGGAAGTCTGGTCCATCTCTGACTCTTCCCTCGTTCTTGCTATGACTGGGGACAAGAACCCACCCTGCTGTGGACAGTTGTTTCCCCTTTCAAATATGGGTCACAGGGGCAGGCTGTGGATAGAATGCCACTCTCCCCCCCGACCCCCTTGGTTGCCTTTCTGGGGTCTGGATTTAGGGTGTATCCCTAGTGTCCAGAACTTTGGTAAGTAATTTACAGAGGCTGATGCTTACCTACAAATCTTAATAGAACAATAAGAGCTTTTTAATGACATGCTTTAAAACTGCAAAGATGATGAATGGAGAAAGAGAATGGACAATCTCGAGTTGCTGGGCAGCATCTATTAAACCCCGCATTGTGCGGCTACAGAGAGCTGAAGCACTATTACCCGGTGGGCACAGCGGACCAGCCTCGTCCCTGGAAACCTGCTCTCAGCACCGAGCCTTCCCAACCCATCCTGCCTCTGGAACCTGCTCAGCTATGCAGGCCAGAGCTGCATCCATCTTCCCTCCTGCCTGCACCTATGGGAGCTGCCCCAGGGCATCATCACACTCCAGCCCCAAACAGTGCAGGCGTGGGCACTGACCACTAGCAGTCCAACTTCTCCTGCCATGTCTGGCTGTCTCCAGATAGAGCCCCAGTGTGTCTCCTTCGAGCAGTGGCGAATGTGACGGTGCTGATGGATTATGCTGAAGTGGCTCCGCCCCTAGACACTAATAGATTCCTCTGGATCTGCCTCAGTGCTGACGCCCAGCAGCTCAAGACAAAGTCTAAAGCACCCAGACGCCGCAGAATCACTTACTTCACCCACCCCCAGTGGAACCAGCGATGCTGACCCTGTTGGTGCACACAACGTGGCTGACGGTAAAGGGGAGGCAGGGCCCGTGGACGCACACCAGTGGGCTCTGCACCTCTTGCCACAGGGGAGATCTGGAATGTGTCTCACTAAGCAGGTCTTCCAATGACTCAAGTGAAGACTTCTCCTAGAAATGTAGGTAGATGCTTGCGCATCCAGACCTGCTTCTGAGCACTTGTGACCAGAGGGTCCCAGGGAGCAAGTGGTTCAAGTGTAGAGATGGCGCTGCTTAGCCCGCCATGCAGGAAGGAAATGCTCGGTTGCCAAAGAGCAATGCAACCTCATTTGGGTGACATGTCTTAGTATTGCAGGGCGTTACCCAAAGACACTGAAGAGAACACGGCTGGGTTGGAGGGACCATTCCCTAAAACAGTGTGACCTTCCTGGCTGAGCAGGTTATCCATCATCCACCCATCTCAGCCCTTCTCGCTGAGTATTTGAACAGGGGCAGCGACTCAGCATTCATGCATGGGCCAGATCAAGATTTCTCGGCATGCTGATCGGCGTGCGCAGTATAGGGCAGGGCTGTCTTGTGTCCCAAGCAGGCTTCACGTTGCAGCCTCACACTCCCCGTGGTTATGGGAGGTCAAACCTCACAGAGCCCTGGGTGGAGCCCGGGGAATGCAATACCAGTTGTTCCCAAACGGGCTCTGTGCAGTGTTTCCTGCACAACACTTTTCTATGGGAGCGAGAAGCACAGAAGCACCGCGAAGATCTTTGTTTTCTCTGAATGAGAAGGCGTCTTTTTGCTCATTTGAAGGGGAATGGAATGGTGTAAAGTATGCAAAATGTTCGACAGAGGAACAGGCGGCCTTTGCAGATACCAGGAAGTAGTCTGGCGTGAGAGGGTACTGATCTGGAGGGACACCCTGCTCCCTCTGCACAAGGGTCCCCCTCAACCGAAAAGCCAAAGACAGGGATGTGGCAGCTGGAGCCAGGAACAGGCGTGAAGAAAGACAAAGTGCAGAGGCCTGAGGAAGGAAAGAGACAGAAATGTAGTGGGAGTCTTAAGTTATTCACGAAGATGAGAGATGCTGGGTTTGTCGCGAAACCCCTCGGTGCTTCCAAGCTCCGATGGCCAAATGCAGCCATCTTATTCTGAGTGACGCTGTCCCTGCTTGTTGCCATCTGGTCACGGGGCTCCTTGACTTTCTAATGCACATGTGCAGTTGAAGTGCAGTCCTTCCTCCTCCTCTGTGGCAGTTCCCATTTTGACTTCTGTCCTGAAGAAAAACTTCAGGTTTTGGAAATGTCTGCTCCCTCCCTCCCCAGACCCCGTGCTGTGGAGAGCATTTCCACCCCAGCCACAAACTGCACCCCAGCACCGCTCTGGAGGGGTGCGACCTGCTTCCCAGCCCACTCACTCTCCGGAGATGCGCATGTGTAAGACACCCAATGCCAGACCCTGCAGGAACATGCCATCCGCTGGAAACGCGAGTCCTCCGGCTCGTTTTAGGAAAATGGTGCCACATATTAAAGGCGCACCTGGGAAATGTCATGATCTCACAGGCAATACTTCTCTTTGGGAACTGAGCTATTATTAAATTGTAGCTAAGTCTGGACTACAGTGTAACTATGCTCAGTGCTCCCTAGAGTGTCATAAAGTTGTGTTTTTTTTTTTCTTTAAATGCAAATCCGTGTTTTAGTGAACGGCCCACAGCCCTTCACTAGCTTCCCAGGCTCGGGGAGCAGAGCCCAGAGCGCTCACAGGGCCTCCCAGGTCCTTCACTCACAGCGCTGCCCCTGCTCCACCCCTCCCTCTGCAGCCCCTCTCTCCACACCTTTCTGGGCCCCAGCAACCTCCTCCTGCGTCTTGAACGTGCCAGGGTTTTTTCATAATAGGTCTTCCCATTAAAGTGCCTTTAAAGTGCCCCCATCGGGCACCCCGGAAAGTGGCTGGATTCAGATGTGTGCAGACTCCTCGCATGAGCTGAGGGCGCCGTGCTGCCAGGCACAAAGGAGGTCCCCAGTGAACACTTGTGGCAGGAAGCAATGAATGGATGACCTACCCTTCATCGCTCTCCGGAGCCTTGGGTGCATTCATGTTTTGTAAGGGCCTGGGACGTAGGCTTGCGTGTGCGTGAGGAGGGCGGAACCTGACTCCTCCAAGACCGCAAGACGAGCGCTTCAGGTGAGTGAGGGCACGAGATGGCTCCTGTGCAGGCCCTGCAGCTCTGACCCTCTTTCTCTGCCCCTATGCTCTTAGGTGGAAGGGGGCGTCTGTGAACTGGAACGGCTCAGACCCCATCCTGTGAGCCTTTGTTCGGGCGGCTGTGTCATGTGGCTCCACTGCTCATCCCAGGGGTGACAGCTGGGCCCCAGGCCTCAGGGATGAGGCTGTTGGAAGAGTGTCACCCCCACCTGGGCCAGCACTGCTACAGAAGCATCCAGAGCCGCCCCACCCCTTCCATGAAGGGCCCGCCCAGGACCGTGATGAGAGCCCAGGTGCTGCTGCTGTGTGGCCCTGTCCCAGCAAAGCTGTGACTGCTAAGGACAGTTCAGAGGCCAACTGCTGGGGCTGCTGCTGCCTTTCACCCGCATCCATCTCGCACTCCCTGCTGGGGCCTCCCTTTGCCAAGCCTCTGATATGGCGGGTCCGGGAACCTGGGCCCTTGTCACTCCTGGTAGCCAGCTTTCTATAAAACAGGAGAAAAACCCATGGCAAGAGCCAAGACTCACTTGTTTTGTTGCTGGAGAGAGACCCCCAGGTCAGCATGGTTCGTGGCTCAAGTGGGAACAGTCCTGGGTGAAGGGGCCCCAGAGTCCTGGTGACCTGTGGGCTACAATGTCACCTACCGGGGTCCCTGCAGGCAAGTGATAGTCTCGTGGTGCTCCTGGCTAGACTTCTGGCTTAGCCAGACTTTTACTGAGCAGCCCCAGGTCTAAGGTACCAGGTGTCACAAGCCGTGCTGACCCATCTCAGGCAGACTTGGATTCCTGTGGGGCCCCCAGAGGATCATCTTGTGGGCCTGCAGGCTAGGCTGGGCCTGGCCAAGTGGGTGTGGGTCAAAGAACCTTCTCGGGAGAGGCCTCGTGGCCACAGAGGGCAGTAAGATGGGGGTGAGCAGAGGGACTGGGTGCATTTGCAGTGGGACATGTGCAGAAGCCGGCTGAGGATGGGGGTGGGCAGTGTGTGGGGACCCTCACATTCCAGAGCCGGATGGAACAGTGGGCCTGGGAAAAAGTCACTCACAGAGGGAAAACTGCAGGTGAAGTCGCCTTCATTCCATTAATTTAGATCCTGCCAATTTCAGAAAGGAATGTGAGAAAGTGTGGAAATGCACTGGGAGGCTGGTAAAAAAGACCAGAGAGAGGTGTCATAACCCAACACCAGGACTGAGCGGGGCTGCCCAGAGGCAGAGCCCCGGCCTCTGGTGGCCTGTCCCTCGGCTGTCCATGTGGAGCCATGGGCAGCAGCATGGCAGAGCCTGCAGGAGCGCAGCCCCACGCCGTCCCTGCTGTGCCCACTGTCCGCTTGGGCCAGGGCTCTGAGCAGTGCCTGCAGAGGTGGGTGTTTACATTACACAAGGGCACCAAGGGGACTGAACTCAAGATCCACCCTGGCCTAGGAAGAGGCTGCAGAGGGCCATCAACACCTGGTGGTAGCTGGTCCCCAGCCTCTGAGTGGCCCCTGGGACTTAGGATGCAAGCGCTCAGGGGCTGCGTTCACTCTGCAGTGCTGGCCGAAAGGAGACCCCTCTTCTGTAAGTGCAAGGCATGCAGGGGGAGCAACTGGCCTCTGGTGGTGCCCATCGAAGGGCTTGTTTGTGCGCTTGTGGGCTGCGCATGAGCTGCGACCGACTGCCAGTGTTCGTCCGGGCAGGGAGGGGCCCGGAGGGAAGTGAGAGGGCAGGGACCGCTTTGTCCAGGCTGTGCGGAGGCCCCGGCGGGGCTGGCTGTGTAAACTCCAGTGGCCATTCACAGCAGGGGTCCAGCAGAACTGCTTCCTATATGTCCCCGAAATGTTTATGCATTTGTTTTCCTTGGCCAGGGACAGGCCACTCCAGCTGAGTGACCAGCGAGGAAGGTGGTTTCCTTGTGGCAGCCAGCCTTGTTTATCAGCCTGGAAGGAAAGCTTTCTTTTCAATGAAACTCACTTAACCTCTTGACCAGGTCCGTTCGGCAGGGCTGGAGAAATCAAAATATTCCCAACGTTGTTTGAGAAGGCCAGTTCCAACAAATTAGAAAAGCACTTTTCCAGAAGCCAAGACACAGCTACACATGCAGTTTGACGCCCTTTGCCTGGAATTTTCTGGAATGGAAGATGAGCAAAGACTGGCGCCGCCCCCTCCCAGGCCAGAAGCGAGAGTAAGCCCACAGTGCCAGGCCCGTGTTTCCCTGCCTGCGGGTGCTCTCTGTCTGGGTGCATGGTTTTCTGGGGAGGTTGTAGGTAAGCTTCAGAGGTCCATACCCTACCCCTCCAATTACATTAAAATCTGTGCACATGAACATATGTGTACTTTTCTGGGGAGAGGATCCTTAACCTTCCTAATGGCTTTGGACTTGGGATAACGTCTCCTCCTTTTCCTTCAAAGTAAAGAGCCAACCATGTCCTAGAGGGGAGTGGCCTCCCAGGGGCAGAGCCTGAACCTGGCGTCCATGTCTGGGGTCTGGTCCATCAAGCAAGCAGACCTCAGTAGGAAAGGAGGAGCTGCACCCTTTCTTACTATAACCTCCCACTGGATTCTCTCTTCTCCACTGTTCATTTCTTGGCCTCTGGGTGAGAGAGCGGGTCGGTTCCAGTGCTTTCGGGGCAGTGCGAGCAGAAAGACCCGTCTCATGGCGGCACTTCCGTCCATGCTCTCATCCATGGAAAGCTCTTCCGCGGGACCTCCATCACTGGGATCTCTGTGGGACACGCAGCGCATGCAGTTTTCTTGAAGCCTCCCTCCCTGGACTTTAGGAGAGGGGGCCCAGCCAGACCTGCTGACTCAGAAGCTGCATTTCAACGAAACCCTCGGAGGACTCAGATTAAAGTTTGAGAAGCTCTGTTTCAACGTGGAGTCGCAACTGTGCGGAAACGCGGGCACCGTCTCCACCCCGAGGAACTGCTGAAGGCACGTGCAGGGAGGCGTCGAGTCAGAGAGGCTGCAGCAGGACCGGAGCGCCTGGGTTTGGTGCTGATCCCCTGCTTCTGCCTTGTGGCCTGAGCACCTGGCATAAGCTCCCTGAGTCTCAATTTCCTCATCTGCAAAATATCCACCTCACAGAGCTGGAATGGGGACTCTCTGAGTCCACACGTTGTGAAGCGTGTAGAGCAGGGCCTGGCCCTTCCCAAGGACTCGATGAAGGTTTGCTCTTCATTTTTCCAGGGGACTTGGGGAGGCCCCTCCGAGGTGGCAGCCCTCACCTGGGCCTGGGCCAGGTTTTGACAAGTGGAGAATTGGATGGAAGGTGAAAGGAACACTGAGAGCCGAGAGACTGAATGTCTAGGTCTGTATGCCTCATGGGGGTGACCCGAGAGTGGGAGCCCCAGAGGCTTAGGAGAGGAAGCAGGCAGTGAGTAATGGCCTTTCCCAGTGGGCTAGGGGCTGGGAGGTTTCCCAGACCTGAGGGCTGCTCAGAGCTCTGCTGCAGGCCTCTGTCCTGGCAGCGGGGTGGTGTGGGGCAGAGGCAGGCACGCTGAGGGGCTCCCAGGGAAGACAGTGTGATTGACAGGTAAGGGGGCATGGAGGTGACAGGTGCTGATGGCCTTTGCTCCCAGAGGCTCTGCGGACAATCCTCACGGGCCCCCGAGCCCTTCTGGGTTCCTGAAACTTGCAGGAGGCAAGCAGGCTGCCAAGTCTATTTGCAGGTATTTCCCTCCACCCACAAGAGCCTTCCCTTCTCCCTGATCATGCCCTGATCCTCACGGGGCTCCGGGAGTTGGAACTACAAGGCAAATATGCCAGGCATTTGCGATATGGAGATTGCTTAATGCAGGACAGGAGTGGGCAGATGAGTGGGCGGGCGAGTGAGCAGGCCAGCTGCCCTGGGGGGCCAGGTGGTACCCTGCCAGAGCCTGTGTGTTGCTCCAGCAGACCTGCTCTGCACCAGCAAGGGATCAGAGCCCACTGGTTGGGCACTCAGGGGCTTGGTGACTGTAGAAACCTGAGGTGGATCATTCCCACCCCTCCTTACATGTCACCACGACTGGGATGCTTCATCCCACTGTCTGGCCCAGGTTCCTGTAAACACCCATCCTGTGTCCTGGGGAAGTCACTGAAGGCCTTCTCCTTGCAGAGGGGGAAACTGAGGCCCAGATAGCAGCCCTTAGTTAATAATCCTCCTGGGAAATTTCTCCTTCACGGGGTTCTCTTGGAGACCAGACCACCAGATGGTCTTGGGGCTAAAGGGAATATACCTGATATCTTATGGGGGAGGGATGTGGGGGATGACGCCAACCTGCCCTTCAATCCCCTCATTGCTCCTCCAGCTGACCCCCCACCCGCAGAGAGCCCCTGCTGCCTGCAGCCTGTGCCAGCGCTGCCTTGTACCAGCGTCCTGCCCTTTGGCTCCCCCGTTCATCTGTCATATTCTACCCACCCCCCAAGGCCTGTCTTCAAGGCCTCCAGGAAGCCCTGCTGCCTTACCAGCGGAAAGTGTGGGCCCCCCAGGCCCAGATCCCACTTAGTGAGTGTTGGTCACCCATCTATGGGTTTCCCTATTACTGCATGCGCCTGTATCACCACCACCGGCAGGCTGTGTGTTCTTATCCCCGGGCCTGAGGCTGCTTGTCTTCCCAGGTACCTGTCCCACCCTGGGGGATGAAGCCCAAGGTCCACGCCCCCTCTTTGAAGAAGTCCTTCCCCAGCCTGCACCTGTACTCCTCTCTGTCCTACCTCCAGGTGTAAAGCCCCAGTCACTGGGTGTTGGGGTGGGGAGGCCGAAGTTGCCTGAGGTCTCTGAACCGTTGATTCCGGGTGTGGTTTTGAGATTAAACCTGGCGCCTTTCCTGTGGCCCCTGATAAAGGCAATCCCGGGCTCTTATCTGGCATTTTCTGTGTTAAAGCCTGCTGACATCAGGGAGGCTGGCACAGTTCTGCCTGTCTTCTGAGTGGAGCCCTGGGTGATAAGCACCCACTGCCCTGGGCCCTGCTGGGCACCCTGCATAGGCACTCAGGGCATCGCCTCTGGGCCCGGCCTCCCCCCTCCCGCCCCTGTCCCAGCACAGCAACTGAACCCGAGCGGGTGCTATTAATAATTATGTCAGACAAGTGTGGAAACAGCTTGCACTGTGCATGGGAACCTCAGTCTAAGGAAGGATTGTTTTATTATTGATTCATCATTCTCTGAACTCCTGGGCTCAGATACTTCTTAGATTGTATGGGGGGGGTATAGGGCTTGGAGGAGGGGAACCTACAGAGCCTGGAGCAGCCTGGGGGGCTTCTTGGAGGAGGAGGATTGACTCTGGATCCTGAAGGAGGGTTGGGGAGAAAGAGGGCCAGAGGCACCCCAGGCGGGGGGGTCGGGGCGGAGCTGCCAGGGGGATGGGTCTGGGGGTCTGAGGTGGCGGGAGGGTTAAGGATATTAGGGCTGGATCCTGAAGGGCTTTGCACCGAGCACTGGGGAGCCATGGCGGGGTTTCAGAGCAGGGTGGTGGTGGATCCAAAAAAGACTGATGCTGCAACTGTGTGGAGGGTGGGTCTGTGGGAAAGTGCCAACCTCGGGGCTGGGCCCGAGGAGAGCTGAGTGGGGGAGAGACCTGCACTGCAGGGATTCAGCCTGGGGGGCCCAGTGGAGGCCCACGGGCCTGGAGTCAAGGTCCTTTCTCTCCTGCTTCCTGGCAGTCACTCCCTCCGTGTGGCCCCCATCGGCCCTGGTAGCCACAGCTCTCCTGGGAACAGTCTCTGTGGGACATCCCTGCCTCCCAGGGAAGGCTTCCTCTGCCCCTGCCTTGGTGATTCTTGAAGGAGGGGCCTCCAAGCGAGGAAGTGCCCAGGCCTTTGTTCTGGCTCTGGCCACAGCTGGACCCACTGCTCATTGTTTTCCAGGCTGTTGGTGACCTTGGGTCAGCTGGACGGCACCCACAAGTTCCCTTGGGCCTGGTCACCTCCTCGTGCACATGGAAGACAGCCAAGCTGGCAGGATGGTTCTCAGTCCCTCAGTGGCCTTGGGGAGGACTACCAGGCCCCACCTGTGGTCTCAGAGTCTGGGGCCCCAGATCTGGCCATTTGGGGTGTCAGTGGACATGACAGAAACTGCTCGCCACTTGAGGACCAGGAATCTCTTGGGCAGGCCAGCAGTCAGAGGCATCCTGGGCCCTTCTGGACCTGCAGCTGGAAGGCCTAAGTCTGTCCGTTTGCTCTTCTCGCCTTGGGGATCCTTGCCTCACGGGGTGTGCGTGCTGAAGGGGCCCGGGCAGCTTGGCGGAGTGGTTATGAGCTCATACCTGGCATTTTCCCCCTGGGTTTAGATCTTAGCTCCAACTTCTTAGTTGTGTAGCCTAAATTAAGTTACAAAAAAAATAAACAACCCCTCTGAGCAGCAGTGTCCCTGCCTGTAAAACAGGAACAATCGCATCCTGTACCTGGCAGGGCTGGTGCCAGGGGGCAAGGGGCAGGGGCAGTGCGGGAACAGGCGCTCGTACCCGGTCTGTGCCCGGGAGATGGGTTCTGGCTATTTTGCTGGAAGCTGGATGGGAGGGGGCAGGGACTGGCGTGGACCCAACTCGCAGAGAATCAAGGAGAGTGACCACATGCCATGCCATGACACAGTGAGGCCAGCTGGACCTCAGCCATGTCACCTGACCCCTGCAATCAGTCCCTACCTTCTCAAGCCCACCCCCAGTGGCAGTCCCTCCTCCCCTTTCCTCGGCTCTTGCCGGGTCCCAGAGCTGCTCCTGAGCTGGAGAAATGTCTTCCTCTCTGCTGTTCCCATCAGGCCCTCCCCGTCTTCTGGGCTCTGGTCCCTTGTCTGTAATGCGAAGTGATTGGACAGGTGTCCTTATGTGGCTGGGCCCACATTCTCATCAGTGACACCCCTGGGACAGAGACCCACAGCCCCACCTCCCACTTCCAGATGGGGAAACTGAGTTTCAGCCTAAGCGCTCGCCCAGCATCCACAGGCTGAGAGATGGCAGGCATCATGCTCTTCCTCCTTACTTCCGGGCCTCTTGGAAGCCCCCAAGCAGGGTGGACAAGAAGGTGAGGCTTTCTGGACCCCTCCTCTCCTTGCTCCCCTTACTTCTTCCTTGTCATCAGCCCAGGTCTGAGACTGCAGGGCCCTGGGGATATCTGTGAGTGTCCTGGTTTCTGGCCCAGGAGCTATTGTGTGGGAGCCCGGCCTTTCCTTCAATTCAGACTTCTCCCTGCAAGGAGCCGGAGAAAAGGATGGGTCGGAGCCCTGTCTGGCCCTGCCCAGAAGGAGGCCTGGTCAGCCAAGGTGGGGGAGGCTGTCCACCCCCAGCGGCTCCCGCACACCCCACTTCCTATGGCCCCCCAGCCGCCAATGACTTTGGCAACCACAGAAAATGCCAGGCACTTTTTTCCTTCTTCCCTACAAATGCAGACACACCTTGACTTTATTTGTCTAAGGGTTTTCCATTTCCTTTTCTGGAAAGTGATCAGGGTCCCTCATGTCTCTTTCATCACAAAGGAGCCTGGGAAGAGAGGGGGGTGTCCTGGGTCCCGTCGGGGAGGAGTGAGTGGGAAGGCTGAGCATCCAGCACCTGTGTGACCCTGTGCTGTGCCCTCCCTGCCCCCCTGCCCCCCCTGCCCCCCAGGCTGAGCTGACCTCTCAGGTTGGGGTCTCATATGAACTAACCTATTTACAAGTGGAGCCCCTCCTGCCAGGGCAGCAAGTTCCTAAGGCCATATGGCATGAGGCTGCCCAAGTCTGTCCACTCGTGTCCTGTCCACAGCTGTGCTCATAGTCATGTACAGAGGCCTGACTGTCCAAGCTTCCCCTTCAGCCCTGGCTCCTACCCAAACTGGTCTGGATATGGATGTCCCTGAGGGTAGAGCCTCTGCCCCTCAGCCTGGGTGCTCCCTGAGGTGGGCAGGGCCCTGGAGGAAAAGCAGAGCTCCGGGCTTTGGAGATGATAGATAGAGCCACACAGGACATCGTGGATGTGGGGATGGTGCGTGGGCAGTGAGCAGTCCCACCTCCACCAGCCCATCTCTGAGGGTCTGAGCCAGCCACGGAGAGAGGATCAGCAAGGGAACATCCCCACTCCCGCCATGGCTGAAAGCCTACCCCATCCTGTCTCTCCTCGGACTTGCCTCTCCCCAGACTGCCTCCCTTCCTCTACATAAACAAATCTGTCTGCCATGTCCCCTCCTCCAGGAAGACTTTCCTGATTACTGGGAAGAGGTGGGGCTTTTCCGCTGCCCACGGATCCACCTCACCCCTTCCTGTGGCTCAGTCCTGGGCCTGGCTGCCCTTCTCTGAACACCAAGGGCTGCACGGGGGCCCACCAGAGCTCCAGCCCTTCTCTCTGTTGCCAAGGGCACTTGAGTCAGCTAGTGTCTGGACCAGCATGGGGTGAAAGAATGGTTTCTGATGTTCTTGACCATGAGGCTGGCCCAAACTGGATACCGGAGGCTCTGTGTTAAATACGCTGTCACTTAACTTTAAGAATACGTCCAACTGAGGTACCCAAGCTCAGCCCTTCTCGCAGACAGGCCTGCAGGGGCCCTAAAACACAGTCTGCTTCTCCCATCTCCTGCTCACAATAGCCACTCATCAATCCCCTGGCCAGAATCAAGGGGCTTCCTCCTGATAACAGGCCGCTGCCTCTGCTTTCACAGAGTGAGAGCTGGGAAACGCTTCTTTTCCTTCTTCCCGTGGCTTCCAGGAAGCTCAGCTGGAAAGGGATGCCCAGGTGCCATCTCTCTCAGGTATCATGAGGAGCTTCCTCCCTCTCTGTCTTTTCATTTCAATGACATTGTGATTGGGCGGGTTTTTAAAAAAAGTTGTCAAATGCAGCCCCTCGCTGCTCGAAGTCCTGAGATCAGTGGCCTCAGCATCACCTGGGAGCTTGTTAGAAATGCAGATTCTCTGGTGCCCCCCAACTGGAACCAGGATCTTCGTTCAACAAGATCCCCAGCAGATTCGTGTTTGTGCTGACGTCTGAGAAGCGCTGACGGAACCCTCCGGATAAAAAGGGCACGTGGCACAAGACCCATCAGGAGTCTCTCTCTCCCGCCCTGATTCCTCTCCCTAAGGACTTCACCGGTGAGAGCTCTGCCCCGGCCCTGGCCCTGGCCCTGGCCCTGGCCCTGGCTCTGGCTTTGATCTGGGCCTTCAGGTCTGCCTTCCTTCAGGGTCTGGTCACTGAGAGGTGTGGCAGGCAGCGGATCCAGGCCTGGCCGGTCTCTCTTTCCCACCTGGCTCGAAAAATGGCCACTTCCGGGGCTTCTGGCTCCCAAGCATGGAGGGCTGGGGAAAAGGCCCCTCACCTGCTCCTCGGCTGCTGCCAACTCTGTATTCACTCTCTCTCAGGCCTGGGCAGAGTCAAGGTCAACGTGAGTTCCAGACACTGCAGCCCCAACCCCTCCAGACATGGCTCCTCAAGGGCCCACTGATGTTGGCCCCAGGGCGGGGTGGGGGGTGTGCAGGGAGGAAGGGGAGAGTCCAGCCTTGCTCAGGCAGTAAGCTCTTCCTGGCCCACTGGCGCCCTACCTACCGGCTGCCTCCCCACTGGTGTGGGCGGGGCAGTTGAAGCTGGCACACTGCGTGCTCCAGGCCTCCCTTCACCTTTGTGCAGTAGGGTCTCCAGGGCCCAGGAACTCCCCTGTCCTAATGCTCTAATACCCTGGGGGTTCACTGGTGACAGGAGGCCCCTGGAGGGGGTGGCATGGGGGCCTGTGAGTTGGTGTCCCTGGACCGGTGGGCATAGCTGTGGAATAATAGCACAAAACAGGAGGTGTGTGTGCTGGGGTGAGGCCCTTGGCACTGGGGGCAGGGGCTCAGGGCAGGGGGCCATGTCATCGTTTTCTCATTAGGCAAGACAGCAATCTGCCCGTGTGACATGATCTCGCTGGCCCTGTGGGCTCCAGGAATGTTGGCTTTACATGAATAGAATCTCCAGACCGAACCGCAGAGGGAGGGAGGGGTCTTGCCCACCCTCCCTCTCACCCTCCAGACATGCCCCACCAGCCCCAGCACACGGCATCATGGCACCCTAGGAAGTCCAAGAGTGAAAGGAGGTGGTCCCATAGATGGCCCAGGGTGACCCTGCTCTGTGGGGACTGAGCACACCCTCCTGACCCTGGCTGGTGGGCTGGCCCGCAGCTCATTCTGTTGCCTTTGAAAACTTCCCTGAGCTGCCCCGCACGCTGAGCCTGCTCCCTCCTGGCTGCAGCCAGAAAGCTGGGCCAGTTCCAGTCCCCGGCCCCACCCAAAGCGGAGGGAGGGGTTCCATCTGGAGACGAAGGGCAACTAGGACACACATAGCGATGGACAGGCACCCCCAAGTGAGGAGCCACGAAGCCATGCAGTTACAGAAACGCCCGCCGCTGCGTGGCTCTCACCCATGGCTCCTTGCTTCCCTGCTTACATCAGCTCTGCAGTGAGGAGAGGAGAGCAGGGGCCTTGAGTTATGGGCAGCACTGGGGCAGTGGCTGTGAGCACTCAGAAGTGCCAGAGAGACCCCGTGCAGAGGCCCCGGGGCTCAGGGGGCAGGTAACACACATGGCAGGGGGGTTAGGAGGTGCAGGGGTCTGTGGCCACGGTGTGTGCTGTTACTCTGTGGCCTTGCTGTATGTGTACATGTGGGGGTGTGCATGTATGTGCATGTGTCTATGTCCAGACATGTACACATGTGCTTGTGTGTTTACACATGTATGTCCATGCAATGATGTGGTGTACAGGCAGCCAATGTGTGTGCATTGCATGTATGCAATGTGCACACTGCCCACACCCATGTGTATGTATGTTAGCCAGGGCCGTGTGTGTGTGTGCACGTGTGCATGTAAGCCCACACACTATCAGGGGAGGAGGAAGGGACAACCAGGCCTATACTGAGGTGCCCTGGCTGTGTGTGACTCCGAGAGAGCAGCTAAGAAGGTTGGAGGACTCATCATCAAGGAGGAGAGGGTTGGGGACACAGCTCAGCCCAGGAACACGCCTTCTGTGCTGGAAGGGTCAGTGCAAGCACAGCTGGAGCTGGGGTGTGCCCCTGTCTGGCCTTACCCTGTGCAGGACCATCAGGCCAGCTGCCATGGTGCAGTGGCAGTGGCAGTGGTGGTGGTCAGGGTCACAGGACGACTTTCATTTTGCTTTGTGGGGCTCTTCCTCTATAAAAAAAAAATACTAAGAACTGAAGTTTACAACTGGGTCGGTTTAAGCATGAATATGTGAATCCTGGTGGCGAGCTGTGAGGACAGCCACTCTCACAGTGACAGAGGGACTTCCCTGACACTCTGGTACTTGCCGGCATCTCAGTAACCCGCTGCAGGGCCTAGGAGGGTGCATGTGGCTGCATGGGCCGGTACCTGCTCCCACCGAAAAAGCCCCATGAAGCACCCAGCTGTCCCAATAGCAGTGCTCAGGGAGACAAGGACACCTCAGCATGCCTGATGGGACCCAAGTGTGGCCGGAACAGGGTCCAGGAGCCATGGGGGCTCTTAGAAGGGGCAGAGCCAAGAAAGACGTGGTGAGAATGGCAGAGTCAGCGAGATCCACAGGAGGGTGAGGAGGCCGGGTGGCAGTGGGTGTTTGGGAGAGGGTTTTGAGCAGGGAACTTGTGGTGAACACCTGCTCACTAGCCCTGGGAGCATGGGCTACAGGTGAGGAGTGGGCCAGGACGGGGCAGGGAACATGGGAAACCTTGGAAGGTGAGCAGGCACCAAGAGTCGCAGGCTGGAAGCCTCGGGGATGGCGTCCTTGGGGACGGCATTGTTGCTGGGGATTGATGTGCCTCCTCACTGTCTCACTGTCTCCCCTAGGAGGCACAAAAAGGTTAGGTTTTGGGGGCCCAGGGGAGTAGAATGCAGGCTCCCCAGTGGATGCTTTCTGGCTGTCTAGGGCCTCTTGGTTGCTGGTCAAGGAGGGTGCTTTGCTGAGTCCTTGCTGGAGTCCTAGGAGGAGGTATCTTGTCATCATCAGAGAACAGAGGAGGGAGAGACTGGGTGTGGCTGGCTGATGGACCTGCCCTTGGTGGGGACCAGGAGACCTGGATCCCAGGCCTGCCCCCACCCTGACCCACTGAAGGACCCCAGGCATGTCACCTTGCCTCTCTGAGCCTCAGTTTACCCATGAGCACAGTGTGGGCATTAGATCCAATGCTATGTGACCCCCCTTCTCCCAATGTGATGCTTTCTGGTCTAAAAAGCAAAGACAAGAGACCTCTGAGGGCCCAGGGAGGAGGGGCTGGGAGCCTGGAGAGTCCGGCGAGATGCTATGGGGCAATGAGGCCAGCGGACAGGGAAGTTCGGTGTGTGTGCCCAGTGTGAGGAAGTGATCCCAAATCACCTACTTGACCAGAGCTTTCCTTCCAGGGACCCGCGGCACAGGGGCAGATTCCAGGCAGAGCCCCTGTCCTGCCCGCCCCCAAGGATGTGACGGGAAGCCCTGCACAAAGGCCACCACCAGCACTTTCTGGAAGTGAGGGATGCCGCCTTCTGGGCCCAGCGTTCCAGCCCGCTGGGCGGGGCTGGGGAATCTTGACTCCTCTTGCTCTTGGAGGACTTGCTCTGTCCAAGCACAGTGGGGGTAGGACTGGTAGTCGGGGGGCAGCCCTGTGCTCACACAGAGCCCTCATTCAGACTGGGAGCCTGGCCTGCCAGTTGGGTCTCTGGGCGTGCTGTGTCAAACCCTCTCGACCCCGGCTGGGCTGGGGCAGCTTTTTCCTGTCCGCTCCTCTTCTGTGGCATCAGGTAGAGGCGATTGCTGGAGAGCTGGAAAATCCTGCTTTCCAGAAGTAGGTTTGACATTGTCCCTCCCCTCCTTCCCTCCTGATAAGCCTCGGGATTGCTCAGGGCAGGCGGGGGTCGGGGTGGGGGCAGCGGGAGAAGTGAACCGGAGGCAGCAGCTTAGAAAATAACTAAATTGTTCCTCCTCTGGTGAGCACCGGTATCCCACTAAATCCGGTTTTGATTTAAGGGGGATCGTGTGACGCCTAAATGGCCAGGAGTTATCTGTCACACAGGGAGGAATTTGCATGCTTGGAGAGGTGGGCACCACGTCCTTGCGGGGAATCAGATCGTCAGAGAGCAGATGCCTCCTGGGTCACCCCCCGCCACGCCCAGCCCTGTGCTCAGCTCTGCCATGGGGCACATCCTTACCCCACGGGGCCATGAGGGAGCAGCCTGGTCTGGCGTGTGCTCATGCCCCGAACTGGGGGTGCCGCTGTGGAGGAGGGGGTCAGGGGAGGCCAGTGCAGGTGGGAAGGAAGAGGGGGAGTGTGCATGCCCACA
This sequence comes from Macrotus californicus, assembly GCA_007922815.1. Classification (NCBI taxonomy): domain Eukaryota; kingdom Metazoa; phylum Chordata; class Mammalia; order Chiroptera; family Phyllostomidae; genus Macrotus; species Macrotus californicus. The sequence goes on along the minus strand of VMDR010000290.1, from coordinate 24,457 downwards.
TCCAGGGACAGGGAGCCTGGTGGCACAGGAACCGGGCCCTTGTCTGGAGTTGGGGAAGGGTGGTGGCGAGTGGCCAGCCTTGAGGACTGGGCTGAGGAGTCTGAGGGGATGTCCTGTATCTTTCTTGGTCTCTGTGCTGTGGGTCTGGTCCCTCCTCCGCTCCCCTGGGAGAGGATGGCTATGCTCCCCGGCCAGGCTGGCTTCATGCTAGTGTCAGATGCCTGCTTTGACCTGTGCCTCCTATAGGGCCTGGGAGGGAGACAAGCCCTATCTGAGCAGCCAAGAGCCAGGGCCCGTGGGTCGGAGATCAAGGCTGGGAAGGATGGCAGTGAGCTCCCTGTGCAGGGAGAGGCAGCAGAGGGCTTCTCTGGGAGTGGCATTCTCTGATTCCCTCAGCCCTCTCTAGCCCCCTCCGACGCTTTGCCCTGCCTTCCCACCCTCCACCAGGGGTCTCTTCCTCACTTCAGGGAGCCTGAGCCACTCTGGAAAACTCATCTGAGGTGCTGGTAAGCCAAGGTCATGGCTAGTCGGCTGCCTGAGGCCCTTCCCGCCCCAGACTCCATCTTCCCGGTGGGCCTCCTGGAGGCAGTGACATCATCGTTTCCTTGCAGCCCAGCCTGCTGTGGGAAGCCCTGCCTGGCCCCAAAGGGAGGGTCCATTCCTACTGCCCTGTGAGCCACAGAATCTCCTGGATAAGAGAACGACAAACCACGGCCATGTCCATGGGCACCTTCTCCCCACACAGCCCAAGGTCCAGGTCCTGAGCCAGCATCTGAGGCTCTGTGCACACACCTCTGGATAAAGCCTGAGGTTCTCCCCCTGGGTCCTGGTGGGGACAGAGCCCAGATTGTCCTGGGAACAGCTCTGACCAGAATTCGGGGCTTGCTAGGCATGTCAGGAATAAGGCACATCTGGAAAAACGTTTGTGGAGAATGTTGCTCTCTAGCAGGGCCAGCCAGTGCCCTCAGGCCTGAGTGGCCTCAAGCCCCGCCCAGGACTCAGGAGCTGGGGTGAGGGGCAGTTCCCCCTTATTTAGACTGGCTCAGGCCCTAGGTTCTGGAGGCTGGCTCTGTGCTACTGCCCCTGGGAGGGATGTGGAGCCTACCCAATCAGGCCACGCTGCGGGAGGAGCCTGAGCTCCCGGGCCAGTGGGTCTGCAGGGGTGACTGGCCTCTCCCAGCTCCTCTTGGTGCCCACTCTGAGCCCCATGCTTCCTCCCCATCCAGCTCCCGCTGTACCCTAATGATTCAGGAAAGGTGGGGAGGTCCACTCACTCTTACCCCCTCACCCATCCTGGCACTGCTGGGGCCTTGATCCCCAGCCCTTGTACTGGTTCCTGGGGATTCCATCCGGTAACCAGGTCCTTCCTAATAGACAGGCAAAGAACTAGGCTTTGGCTCAGGGAATTAGGGGGTCCTGAGATCTAACCCCAGCTCCGCCATTCCTTGTCAAACCATTTAGCACCTGAGCCTCCCAGGACTGTGGTGAAGACAGGCCATCAGGAGATGCTGTTTCCTTCCTTCCTTCCTTCCTTCCTTCCTTCCTTCCTTCCTTCCTTCCTTCCTTCCTCCCCTCCTTCCCTCCCTCCTTCCCTCCCTCCTTCCCTCCCTCCTTCCCTCCCTCCTTCCCTCCTTCCCTGGTTGGCTCAGATTTGTGGCACCAGCGGGAAGGAGATGGAGAGGTTTGGGGCCTTCTCAGTCTAGGGCTCCCATAGGGGACCTTCTTTCTTTCCCATTGAAATAGGTCATGGCCACAGAGGCCCTTTTGCATTATGGGAGATGGCGGGGGAATAAGGTGGGCTGGAAGTGTCAGTGCCTTCGTCCAGAAGAATGGAATACAGTGGTGGCACTGCAGGCAGAAACCGTGCTGGCATGGGGAAGGGGGTGGGAGATGCAGGAGGTGGCCGGGGCATTGCCCTGAGGACCCTCATATATCATCCTGACCTTGGCGGGTGCCTAATTTGCCTGGGCCAAAGTGCTTTGCCTGCCCTGTGACTCCAGGGTCTCCTGTCTCCTGCCCTGCTCCAGAGGGACATGGGCCTCTGCCAAGTACACACTCACACATGTGCCCTCCATAGTCACACTGTCACCCAGGGTGCCCACAGAGTGGGTGCTCACACGCCAGAATGCGAGCTTCAGGAGGATCAAAGCAGGGCTGCCTGGCCTGTCAGCGTCTCCCAGTGCCCAGGGCTGTGTAGGGCACGTGACACGCACTCAGTAAATGTTTGTTGGATGAATTAGTAGATCCCAGGTGACTCCCACCCTCGTGCATGGTGGCACGTCGTGTGTCCTCAGCTGCGTGGACCTGACCAGGCCCGCAGACACTGTCACAGAACCCAGGACATGCACAGGCCCCCGAGGCTCCTAGCTCTAGCCCTGCTGTGCTGCACCCACGCTCCAGCCCGAGCCCAGTGGCCACTGCAGGCTTGGTGCCAGTCTTTCCCTGCCACCTTCCAGCCCCACCCTGGCTGGGACCCAGTACTTGCCAGTGTTAGAACTCATCCCTACATCAATCAGAGGGCAGGGATAGGTGTGGCCTTGTTGGGATCTGGAAGCCAAGGGGTGAAGGGGGTGGGTGGGGAGTGTATGTCCCTTAGAGGACATTGAAGGGAGAAAGTTCTGATCTAGAAGATCTGGGCTGAGGGGCGCCCCAGCCCTGCCCTCAGATCTGGTCTGAGGGGAAACAGGGCTACTCTCCAAAGCCTGGTGCGGGGGTGGGGGGATCTTAGGCCTGTGGAGGGAGCCCGGGGGCCAGAGGCCAGGACAAGAGGGAGCCTCCCCGGCTTCGGACAGCTGAGCCAGTGCCAAGAGTGACGGAGGCGGAGGAGGTTCTGGAAATGGCCCCAGCGGGGCTGGCTCTTGCTCTCTCTCGGTTAATAAGGCACCGATTACCTCTGGCCTTGGCTGCTGGGTCTCTCTGAGCAGGGAGGACCTGCTGGCCACCTCACAGACTCCCGCCTCGTGGCCACTCCATCCTGTACTTACAGACACTTAAGTGTGTTTGGACAGACCGAGCTCCCCACACCTCACCCAGCGGGCCTCCTCCCTGGTGACCCCTGGTGGCTTGTTTCTGGGGCCAGGTGGCCCTGGTGTGTGCTGTGGCTGGGCAGAGAGCGGTCAGGGCCAGGGTCCTGGCCAGGAGGTGCGAGACCCACATGCTGATCTCTGCCTTGCGCCTGGTGCAGGCACAACTCAGAGAAGCCCTTCCCCTCACTGGGCCTCAGTTTCCTGTGTATGAAATGGGGAGAAACTGACACTCACAAGTCAGGTTGTGGTGGGGCAGGTAGGAGGCGGGCAGAGAGGCCAGGGTTGGGGGGGGCATCTCCCCTGGGCCTGGCCCCCCTGCCTGGGCTCCGCCTGGTTCCTCCTTCCACACACTTATGGGCAGCAGGCAAGTGGACCGGGCCCCGGCTTCCCCAGCAGCCTCAGGGCCTGGGAATCCAGTTTCTTGCTCAGTTCACCGGCTGCTGCTGGGCCTTTGCTCGGGGAAGCGCAGGACACAGGCTGGACTGCACGGTCTGCATCTCTCCTTTCCCTTCCGTGCTGGGGGTGGGGGGGGGGGTGGGAGCTGGTCTGGTTCCTCCCCCACCTCCCCACTCCTCACCCATTTTCCCCTCTTTGCTTCTGGCTCTGGGTCCAGTTGGGTCTCCCCTCTTTCAGCAGGTCTCACCCTCTGTGCATGTGCTTCATCTCTCTCAGTGCTGGCCTATGTCACTGTCTCTGCCCTGGGGACCTGTCTCTTCCACATCCATTCTTGTGACGACTCTACCTCTCTCTTCCTCAGTCTGTCCTCTCTCTGCCGGTCTGTGTCCTCTCCCCTTCCCCTCCCAGTCTGTGTCTGCCCTCCCTTTCTCTCTCTCTCCTCTCTCCCTCCCTGCGGTCCAGCCTCCAGGTCTGGCTATTGTGCCCTCTGTCTCCCCAGCGGTTCTGCCAGCCTTTGAGAAGAAAGACCTCCACTGCCCTTGTCTTCCCCCATCAGACCCTGAGCTAGATCCCAAATACTCTAGAAGCTAGAGCTTGCTCAGAGTGGGGTCTTCCCAGAACCCCACCTCGCTCAGGCCTGCCCTTGGCCACAGAATGGAGGGTGGTCCACAGACAAGCTCTCTGAACTTCTGATGCCTCTGTGCCCCCATCAGCTGAGGCCTGGCCAGTGTGAGGGCTCTGGGACATCCCTGAAGTGACATCCAATGACCAGGCTTGGACTGGGGTACGGGAGGCCCCTCCAGACCCCTGGACCCATGGACTTCAGGCTAACCACTCTGGTGGGATGGGGAAGCCAGACCAGCAGAGTCTCAGTGCCCACCTCCATGGAGGGCACTGTCTGCCCGCCAAGCCCAGCCTGCCCACCTCACCCCACCCCATCTGGAGTGCCTGGCTCTGCCCTTGGGGACCCCCTACGCAGGGCGAGGACACCTGGATTTCTCTGGCCCCCTGAGTGGGGCCAGCTTGGAGGAATTTCCCAAAGCCTATTAGAGCCGTGGCAGCCTTCTGCCTGCCTCCTTGGGCTGGGCAGGGCTGCGGGTGGAGGGAGAGAGGGAGGGAGGGGGCAGAGGAGGGAGGGGGCAGAGGAGGGAGGGAAAAAAGTTGGCAGGCCAACAGCAGAGCTGTGTCTGCATCCATCGCTGAGAGGAGGCCCGTGTGGTGTGGGGCGGGCCGGCAGCAAGGAGAGGCCTTCCTCTCTTTGTGCTCCCCTCCCCTCCTCCCCCCGGGGGCCCTATAAATAGGCCCTTCCCGGGCCGGGGCTGCGACTCAGCTCTCAGAGGGAGTCAAGCACCAGGCAGCGGTCGTAAGCCAAGCCCCCCGCCAGCATGGCCAGCGAATTCAAGAAGAAGCTCTTTTGGAGGGCAGTGGTGGCCGAGTTCCTGGCCATGATCATCTTCATCTTCATCAGCATCGGTTCTGCCCTGGGCTTCAATTACCCGGTGAAGAACAACCAGACGTCAGGCGGGAGCCAGGACAATGTGAAGGTGTCCCTGGCCTTCGGGCTGAGCATTGCCACACTGGCCCAGAGCGTGGGCCACATCAGTGGTGCCCACCTCAACCCGGCCGTCACCCTGGGGCTGCTGCTCAGCTGCCAGATCAGCATCTTCCGGGCTATCATGTACATCGTCGCCCAGTGCGTGGGGGCCATCGTTGCCACCGCCATCCTCTCGGGCATCACCTCTTCCCTGCCCAACAACTCGCTGGGCCGCAACGAGGTGAGTGGGGTGGGCTCTCAGATGGCACTGAGATGGCACCTGTTTTGTCCTGCACCCACAGTACAGATGGGGACACTGAGGAAGAGCGAGATGTGAGGTGGCTGGACATCTTCCTGAGGGGGCTGGAACTCAGCTCCACGCACAGCCCAGGGTCTGTTTTCTGGCCCCCGTGTCTGCTCTGCCCGGCACTGTGGGAAGCTGAGACCCAGAGAGCAACAATCTCACCCATGTCCCCTGAGGGCGTCTACTATGGGGGCTAAAGCCCTGGAGGCAGCTGATGTTGGGCCAGCAGCTCCTTACCTCTCACCTGTAGTTCCTGCCCCTCCCCCAACTCCCCCCAGCCCTGCCTGTAGGGTCAGATCCCTCCTCCTGTGGCCCAGACTCTGGGGAAGCTCTGCCCCTGTCCCCAGCCCTCACGCCAGATGCCTGGCAGGCAGCTCTACAAGTGTGTGGGCAGCACTCCCACAGGAGCTCCGCTGACCTGCAGGGAGCCCCCACATTCACACAGGTCCCCCAACAAACTGCCTTCAAGGAAAAGATCCCCCCCCCCCCCACTGCTCAGGCTCCAGGAATCAGACACATCCCCGGGCTGTTTGCAGGTGGTTTTCCTGGATTACCGGGAGAGCCAGGGCGGGACAGCTTGCCACCCGTCTGGGCTCCACTCACTGTCGCTGGGCCCTGAGGGATAGGACACATGTATTTGTGTGTGTGAATGGACGATACACGTGGATGCCGGCGTGGGGCTCGAGTTTGTGCATCCCGTGTGCTCCGGTAGGTGGTGGTGGGGGGAGAGACCTGTTTGTGTCAGCGTGTGTGCAAGCATGTTTGCACTGTAGTGTGAGCCTGTGTGGGGTGAGGGGGTCCCCACCTGTACCCCCTCCTGGCTTGAGTGGGGCCTGGGCTGGGGGCACTAATGACAAGCAGATGTTGGCAACGGGGTGGCAGCTGCTGAGAAGAATTCCTCGTGGGCCGCTTAGCACAGCTAATTGGCTGTTGGCTGCCGCTGCCTGCAGTCACAGACCTGGGCTTTTCCAGACCTGGAGCCAAGTGCACACTCAGACCTGGCGCGGGCCACACGCAGCAGGGAAGTTTGGCCTGGGAGGCTGAAGAAGGCTTGAAGGGTGCCGTGGAGCACCTGAGGGGGTGCTGCCTCCCGAGAAGGGAGAGGGGCCAAGGAGCAGAGAAGAGGAATCAGAACTGGCGGGAGGAGGCTGGCAGGGGCCCTGGGCAGGGCAGGCAGGCGAGGGGACAGTAAGGGAGCCTCCCAGGCAAAGTGCGGATCCTGGCTCCTTAGGGCCGGTACAGAGGGCACCTGGCGCAGCCCTGCCACCCGGGGATTAGCACTTCTTGTGTCTCGGTGACACCTCACTCAGCCCGCTGTGGAGTCAACCGCTGCTCAGCCCACGATTAAAGATTAGCCTCGTAGTCTGGAGTTTAGACTTTAGTCTGGGAAGACTTGGCCATGGTGGCTCTAACGGCCCCTTCCCTCCAGGCCTCGGTCTCTCCAGTGGGGGCAGAGCCAGACAACCTCAGGGAGTGCCCCTCTGGGTAAGGTCAGGTTCACCTTGGAGCTCAGCTGGGCATGACAGGCTGGGGAGAGGGTCCTCAGAGGGGAGGAGCTATGGCTCCCCAGCACCCTGGGCCCCCCTTGACCCTCCCTCTCCAGGGACAGGCAGGCCAGACCTCTGCTGGCCGACTCTCCAACACAGACTTCCCGGTGCAGGCAGATGCGGGGTACAGCATGCCTGATCTGGCCATGCCCTGTCTCTTCCCCTCTCTGGCCTCTATTGTCTAGAGTCACCCCCACACCTGGGCTGGGCAGGCTACAGACGGGGAGGAAGGAGCAGCTTAGCTGGGGGGCCAGCCCTGCGCTGGGGGCAGGCCCTGATTTCCTTGGATCTGAGGACCCTGAGGCCCCATGAGGGGACCCAGATGTCTTGGCCACGCCCATACTTCCAGCAAGCTCACCTTGTGGGCTTGAGTATACCACCCTCCCCAGGGTGTTTGGCTAAGAGGCCCCATAGGTGCACCAGGTGCACTGAGCCTTGCGGTGGGGGCCCAGGCACTGCCCCACTCACGTGGTGGGAGTTTGGGGCCCGGAGCACAGGTCCTGGGTCCAGAAACAGAGAAAGTGTCCCCCACCCACCAAGGGCTCCTGTCAGACACTGGACTCTCAATGCCTCAAAAGAGACAGAGACCGGGTTACCCAGCGGGTGCCTTACTTCTCCAGGCCTGGGGGAGGCTCCTTGGGCCCCGAGCCCCACCCTGCACCAAGCCCGCGTGGAGCCCGTCGTTGGCATGGAGATTTCCAAGGAAAATAGGGAAAGAAGTGGCAGGAAGTGGTTGGGGTGAGTCAAGGGGTGTCCCCCGGGGCCATGGCAGGGAGAACTTTCTCCTCACTGAGTCAGGGCCCAGGGCACACCCTGGAGAGGTCACGGGCCTCTGACCAACCTGCAGGATTCCTGGCTGGTTCTAAGAACCAGACCCCAATTTCGGCCAAGGTGAGAGGCTCAGGGGCAGGGCCGCTGCCCCAGCTTGCTCCTGCCAGAGCTCAGCCACTGACACCCTGTGTGGCTTCATGTCAGTGACCGTGCCTGTGCGGTCCTAGTCCCCATCTGGGAAATGGGGACACAGCGGGGCGTGGCTGGGCTCTGTGGTGTGCAAGACGCTTGTTCGTGAACCTAGAAGTCCCGACTGGTCCCTGCTCTAGCGACTCTCCCTCTTCAGCTCTCTCACCCAGGACCCCTGCACACAGGGCCAGGACTGCTGCAGGCTTCGTTCTGGCTGAGCCGGTGCTTCCCTGCCCCAGGGGAAGCCTGAGGTCTGGGCGAGATAAGCCCCACGCACAGCTGCCCGAGATAAGAGGCAGGAGGCAGGTGCGATAAGAGGTGTCAGGGTGGCCAGGGAACTTCTGACCTTCAGGGAAGGGGCAGACCAGGAAGGCTTCAGGGAGGAGGTGCCACAGGAGCTTGAATGTGGAGACCCCACTAGAGAAGGGCTTTCAGGCATAGGCCAGGGGTCAGTGGGAGGTCACAGCCTGGGACTTGTGGGTTGTGGCAGACTGGGGTCCTGGTGGGGGGTGGGTGCGAGAGGTTGCCTAGAGCTCACGGTCCAGGCCAGGGTCTGACTGAGTCCCAGAGGGGACTGGGCGCCTGACAACCCCAGAGCCTGGGAATTCAGCCCCTTAGGGGCTCAGGCAGAGAACAAGCCTTCCCTCTTTGGTGGTCTTCTCTCAGCCTTGCTGATTCTGGGCCTGACCACCTGTACCTGCTGTGTCAGAGGCCTGGCCTCAGCCCTAAACTTGCCCCTTTCCTTATTTCCCAGGCCTCAGTTTCCCCAGCCATGGAGTGAGAGGCCCTGGTGCCACCACATCTTCCAGGGTCAGGGACTACTCCTGCCTCCTGCAGAGTCGGCAGTGGGCCGGGGAAAGGGAAGCTGGAATTCTCCAAGGACCCTGTCCAGCCAGGCCTGCCCAGGGAGGGGGCTGGGGCTGGGGCTGGGTGGTGGTGCCATCGCTGGGGTGTATAATTACCGGTTCTAGCCAGAACCAGATGAGGGGGAGGGCCCTCAGAGTGGCAGGACCTTTGCGGTGGAGACTCCCTCACCGCGGAAACTCTGGAGGCTGCTTACCCTGTTAGAGCAGCCTGCCGGCCCCTCGTTGCCACCTCCACCCTAGCTCTCCCCAGGGCTCACCTTGGGAAAGCCCTGCGCAAAGGGGTGCCACTCTGAGAGGGGTGCTAGGTCTGAGGGGCTTGCCCAGGCCACAGACCACCCCTCTGGAGCCAATGGGTCCTGCAGGCCTCCCTGACTGGAGCTCAGCCCCGGCAGGGCTCCCTGCTTTCTCGAGGGCCCCACCCAGCGGGCATTCCTTCAGTGCCTGCCAGAGGAGCGCTCCCCAGGCAGCTCGGAGAGCCCCCCACCCGAGTCTTGGAGACTGGCTTAGGAATCTTTTCCTGGGGTTCAGGAAGCCCTCCGTTCTTACAGGCAGAGCCTCCCTGGGGGCAGGGAGGTCTTGGTGTCCACCCTTGGGAAGTACCCTTGTCTGGGGTTGAGCCCCCACACCTGCAGCCATGGGCAGGACAATGCTGTCCTGGCCAGGGTCCCCTCGGCCAAGGCCTCTCCCCAGGGACCAGAGGAACTCCTTGCCCACAGTGCTGCCCAGTAGGGCGAGCACACCCAGAGGCTGAAAACCCCAACTGCAAAGATGGGAGAAGAGGCTGGAAAATGAGTGGTTCCTTTGAGTGCCTGCAATCCACCACCAGGACAACTGAGTGCTCAGTGTAAGGGAGGATTTTTGTTTTTAATTACCTCAGAGCCAGTGAGCTCCCCGTCATGAGGGGTGTGCAAGGAAAATCTGTGTGTTGGCCGGCTACTCTGGGTCACGTGGCCATGCACAGTGCAGCAGGGTGGTGGGTGGGAGGTCCTGTGACAGGCTGGGTGCCTTGTGGAGCCCAGCGGTTCAGATGGCCTAGGGGGTGGGCGGGGCGCCTGCACTGGGGTTTCTGGAGGCTGACCGAAGGATGGCTGTGGGTCTGGGAGGCAGGGTCCGCACCCGGAAGGGCAGAATCCTGGAGACTCTCTGGACTGGAGTCAGAGCCAAGGCCCCCATTTTCCCAAGTGGACACGCTTAGGCTGCACCAGCATACTCTCGCACATGCACACATGGGGGCACATACACCCATGGGGCACACACACATGGGCATGGGGCCAACCTCAAGTCTGGGTGCTTCCACGCAGGCCTTGGGAACCCAGGAGGGCGGGATGGGGGCTCCTCAGTGGAGCCTCTTCCTCTCCCTGGCAGCAGGGCTGGGGCTGCCTGGGAGCAAGGAAAGGAGGGAGGGAGGCAGGAGGAAGCCATTGCTTTGTGTATTGTTTCTTGTCAGGAAGATGAAACGGCTTCTGGGAGCAAATAAATGGCCTTTTGAGACCCGTGCTCTCTCCCTCAAGGGGCCTCCTTCCCATCTCCTTCCCCCTCGGCAGCCAGCAGGGGCACCTTCGTGCAGGTGTACGACACCTAGGGACACCCACGGTGACACACTCAGAAGTGCCAGCAGACACACAGCATGGCCGTCCAGTGCCACATGCTGCACAGAGACTGCCCCCAGCTCTCAGAGTCCCTGAGAGCCGGGGCCCCAGTGGTTGGGGTTCTCGGGGTCAGCAGGGACAGAACCTGTTTATCTGAATGTCCTGCATGGGCTGAGAAAGAGTGTATCTTCTCAAATTAGGGGGTGCGGGGTTTTACATATTTTCTTTAAGCCAAGCTTCTTAATTATGTGGTTCAAATCCTTCCCAGTTGTGCGTTTTGTCTTTTGAATGCTTTATTCCATCAGTTTCCAAGAGAGGGTTGTTAAATTCTCATCCTTGCCATGGCTTATCCATGTTCTTGAAATTCTGTGGATTTCTGTGTCATTGATTTTTGGGCTATAGTTTTTGGTGCATAAAGGTTGAGAATTTTTCTAGCTTTTGGATAGGCTTGTCATTCACATATTGGGTAGTAAATCTCTTGATGTCTGAGGAAAAGGAGAAGGAGAGAGCCACCTCTGGACATGCGCAGCCACCCACTGATACTGCAAACACAGATCTACGCGGACACTCTGAAGGGCACAAAGCTGTGGGCACCCAGAGACACGTGCACACATGAATGCCCCCGGAGGGGTGACACAGGGGCCCTCTGGGGCACCCCTACTGTGAGTGCTGAGGCTTGGAGGCAGTGGGTGGACGGGGCAGGCCTCGATGTCTGCCATCCCCTGTTCTCCAAGAGAAGATGCTCCGAGCCTCAGGCAGGCCTGGCTCTGGAGGCCTCCAAGTGTGGGGCCCAGGGTGCCTAGGCCAAGTAGGGGGCCCTGGGACTTGGAAGTAACCTTGGTCAGCCTGCCCATGGTCAGCAGAGAGGGTTTAAAGATTTTTGCTTGGAGAGGTCAGCCCTGGACCACTCTGGAGCCACGATACCCTGGCAGCTGAAGCGCCATCTTCTGCCAGCTCCCCATTCCCAGCTGGGAACAGCCAGGTCCCTTTCTGGGCCTGTGGGTAGCCGGAGCCCTGGCCTTGGCCTTTGCTCTCTCCTCCCTGAGCCTTGGTGTCTTCCTCTACCACCTCACAGAGCCCTTGCACCTGCTGCCCCACAAGGACTGCAGAGATGAATGACTGCGGGACCCTGTGGTCCCCCGGCTAGAAGGCAAACACACCATCCCTGGGTCCAGAGAGCTCTCCAGGCTGCCTCCAGAGAGGGTGGAAGTTCTAGATCATTAGCATCCTCCGCCACTCATGTTACCACAGAGCGAGTGTTCTCTCCACAGTCTGGGCGGGGAGACGGAACGTCCTCACCGGGCTCTCAGGCCAGGCAGGTGGGAGCACCCCTGTAGGAGGCAGGAGGGCTGCTTCTCTACTTGAGCTTCGACAGTTTAGTGGGGGTGTGGGGGCGGGGCGTTACAGCAGAAGCTAATTCCAGCCAGGGGCCTGGGAAGGCTCCTTGGAGCTGGAGGGATCTGAATGCACCTGGAGGGCTGGTGTCTGTGGGCTCGGTCTGCGAGCTTGCGTCTTTCAGCTGCGTCAGATTACACACGTGGATTATTCTGTTTTTCATACTTGCAGTCGCAAAACTGCCGGTTATTTTTTGGGGCGGCCTCAACCAGTGAGAAATCAGACCTGGGCTGGGCAAAGTTACCTGGGGAGTATAGCAAATGTGTGTTTTTTTTCAAGAGCAAGTGACCACAACTGGGATGGGGCCCTCCTATTAATTGTTTCAAGTTTAATGGGTTGTAAATAGTAACATATCTTTTGAATTTTTACCTGCTCTTTCCTGGACATCAAGTTTCAAAAGACCTTTAACTACCCCTTCTGATTCTGAATGATCACGTTCTCCCAGATTTAACTAACACGGGTGCATTGGCAATCAAAGGAGAGGTAATCAGTAGATAGCAAAGCAATCAGGGGAGGCTTCCTGATGGTGGTGGCAGTAATGGGTTTTGGAAGAAGGTTACCAATCCATGTTGTTCTGGGCAGTCAGGAAGGGACATCCTAGAAATCCCGGGGCAGGTGGCCCATACCTGTGGAACCAGAGCGCTGGGCATGGCACCAGCCCCAGCCCTCTGCCCCTGCTCGCTTGGCATGAGAAGCGGTGCTTTTGGGGAGCAGGAGCCAAGATACTGAGACCTGTAAGAATGGGGAGGGGGGGTGGAGGAGATGAGTTCATCCAGGCCACATTTATGAGAGGGATGGGTGGGGTGGGGGAATATGAGGCCAGGAGCCACTTAGAGCGATGGGTCCATTAATCAGCGTGGAAGGGCTGGTTTCAGGACCCCCGCCAGCTAGCAATTAGGCTGGCCCTGGAGAGCAGAGGCAAGGTGGGGAGGAGCCCGAGCTTCCCGAGCGCTCAGACACGGAGGCTGGGGCAGGTGTGAGTGTGATGGGCATTGGTACAAGCAGCTGGCCAGCCCACCAGCCCTGTATTCATGGAGCCTGGTTCAGCATCTGGCACCCAGCAGGCCTCACAGGGACCTCCACACCCCTGCATAGCCAGGCACCCCCTTCCTGTCCCCCAATCCTGAGAGTAAGAGGAGAAAGGACCAGAATAAAGCCACGGCTTTTCTGACCCTTCCTGCCCCTACACTACTTTTCAAATGCCCAGAGACAGCCCCATTGCCTTTGATCTCTTTTATACTTGGGGAAACTGAGGACCAGAGAAGGCAAGGCCATGGTCATGGTGCCAGCAAGTTGGAGAGTCAGGACGTGAGCACCTTGGGGGTGGGGAGAAGGTGGGCATTGCCCAGAGGGCCGGCTGAGCTGAGGGCGAGGGGGTCTGAGTCACTCTCCCTCTGACCCAGGGCTGCAGACAAAGGCGGGAAGAGAATTGTTCACATAAGCCGCACTCAGCGTGGGGCTGAGAAAACTTCTGGAGGGTGGAGGGGTGCCCCCACCTAGGATTCTGCAAAATACCCAACTGCTTTTTGGAGACACCCTCCTACCCTCAGGATGAGACTTCAAGTTTCCACCTATTTGGACACACCTGCCTGGGAGAAGGCAGCTGGGGTGGCCCCACCCGGGCCTCTCTGCAAGTGGGCCTGTGCTGGCGAGGCCAGCTCCCCTGTGTGGGCGCACCTGGCCCCTGAGACCCCAGGTGGGGTGGGGCAGGGGCTCGCTAGGAGGGGTCTTTCTGGTGCAGCTGCAGGGGAGGGCCCTGGTGACTTCATAGCAGCTCCCATCCCCTTCCTTTTCCATGAGTCATGTTACTAAAAGTGGCCCAGGAGCAAGTGACAGCCAGACGGTGGTGGTGGGGCCTGTGTGGCCAGAGGGAGAGGGCTGGTCCAGGAGAGGGAGGGCACAGACAGGGAGAGCCCTGGCCCAGAAGATATGGGAGAGAGGCACTGGACCAGGGGAGAGGCAGGCAGAGGTGGGGAAGGGGACCCCGGGTGGGGCAGAAAGGGAGACAGGCATGGAGGCAGGAGGGACAGAGGGAGCTGGGCCAGCTTTGGGAGTTTTAGATGCAGCCAGAAATGGGGTAGAATGTTCTGGGTTTTAGGGGATAAAAAACAGTCTCCAGCCAGGCCGTCCCACCCATTTGCTTCTCTCCTGTGACTGTCCCTGAGTGTCCCTGACCATCTTCTGCCATGCCTGGGCCTTATGCCCCTTCTCTGGCCTTGGTCCCTGCTGGCTCTGGAATGGATGTAGCTGATATAGACATGCCCCACCCCTCTGGCCTCTGGGCAGAACATACAAGGTTTAGGCAGGTACCAGGGGCTCAGCTGATGCTTCCTCAACAGGTATGACAGGGGACAAGTCCTGATGTCCACCCCTCGTTGTCCCTCCAGGCCCAGCCAGGGGCTGGTGCAATGGGCTCTGAGGGCACTGAGGGTTTGGCCCTTGGTGCCGGGGGCCCTGACCCAGTGCCCACCTGCCCTGCTCACCTAGCCCTGCTGTTCCTGTCCCCTATAGCTGGCCTCTGGCGTGAACTCAGGCCAGGGCCTGGGGATCGAGATCATCGCCACCCTGCAGCTGGTGCTGTGCGTGCTGGCCACCACCGACCGGAGGCGCCGTGACCTCGGGGGCTCAGCCCCTCTCGCCATTGGCCTGTCTGTGGCCCTGGGGCACCTGCTGGCGGTGAGTGTGGGGCCTTCCCAGATGGGGAAGGAGAGGGCAGGGCCAGGCAGTGGCTTCAGGGTGCCCTGTCATGAGCAGTGGAAGGGTCCCCCAACTGGGCTCATTCTGTGGGGGACAATGAGCTCTTTGGGCCAGGAGCAGTGGGGGCAGGGTGGGAGGTTCAGGTCCTGCCCATGACAGAGAAGCACAGTGACCTCCTGGGTGACTTTCTGGGTCCTTGTGCTCATCTCTTCATTGTTCTGATTGCCACCTCGTTCTCTCTCCTGTCTGCGCCTCACTCTCTCTTCCTCTCCCTCCATCTCCGCTCCTCTGTCCCCCCTCCTGGTGCCCCCCCGCCCCCCACAGATTGACTACACTGGCTGCAGTATTAACCCTGCCCGGTCCTTTGGCTCTGCGGTGATCAGTCACAACTTCACGGACCACTGGGTAAGGACCAACAGGCTGCCTGTGGAGGTGGGCAGGAGGCTGTGGTGCCTGTGGAAGGCTGACCCCACCCTGTGACATCACCTCCCGTCACAGAGGCTCTGGGAGGCAGCCAGGGCCAAGGGATGCAAGACAGTGAGACCAGCGAGGAAGGGACCAGAAGGGCCAGGCCTGGACCAGCGTGGGCTGGGCACCCCCCATCACCTGAGACCTATCCCAAGTCAACCAACAGCTCAGTGGAGAGCGAGGCCTGAATCCGGGCTCTGCTGCTTTCCAGCCGAGTGTGACCATGGGCAGGCTGTGAGCCCCCTCCATGCCGGTGTCCTGAGCTGAGGGGTCCGGGAGGGTGGCCTCTACCTGCCTCCCAGGCTGCCGGGAGGGCAGACAGCTACACCCCCTGTAAGCTGAGTGCAGCATGGAGGGACCACTCTGTGGATTTAGATGTTCTGGCTTTTGGTGTTTGTGTTCCAGGCCAGCCTTTCACCAAACTAGACCTTCTGTGGCCTTCCAAAGCTGGGGCGAGGCAGGGGGTCCCCTCAAGAAGGTGGTCTGACCGTGCCCAGCATGCTGAGCTGGGCCACACAGAGGCAAGGACAGGCCCACTGCCACAGTCTTGGTGTGGGTCAGGTATGGGGGGCCCTGGAATCAGGATGCTAGGGTGCAGCACTGCCTGTCTCTGTCCCAGACACCAGTGGGAGAGAACCCATTCAGTAGGGTGACGGGGCAGGGACTCAGGGAGAGCCTCCCAGGAGAGGGACCTTTGGGTGGCACCTCGAAGGCTGGGCCGGACGCGCTCTGAGCATGCCTGCTCTGTTCCCAGGTTTTCTGGGTGGGGCCATTCATCGGGGCTGCCCTGGCTGTGCTCATCTACGACTTCATCCTGGCCCCACGCAGCAGCGACCTCACAGACCGCATGAAGGTGTGCACCAGCGGCCAGGTGGAGGAATATGACCTGGATGGCGATGACATCAACTCCAGGGTGGAGATGAAGCCCAAATAGAGGGGCCAGGCCTGGGCATCCATGTGGGGGGCAGGGGCAGGGGTGGGGGCGGGCGGAGGGCGGGGTGGGTGAGGTCCCTACAGTAGACTCTGACAAGCTGGCCACCGCCACTGCCCGAAGGTGCAGAGGAAGCGCGTGGCCAATCCTGATTGGGGGCTGTTGCTATCACTTTCTTTCTCTGTTTCCTGGCCTCGGGGCTTCCTGGAGACCAAGACTTAGCACTCACCCACTCCCTTGAAGTCACAGAGGAGGTGAAAGAGAGGGACCCACTCTACCAAGTTGTCCCCTCAGAGTGTGACAGGAGGAGTACTAGAAAGTCCCCCTCCTCCCAAAGCAGCTCAGCAGCTCACCTGCACAGGTGCCTGGGACTCCACTGTCATTGTTTTGTGCCTTTGGGCATGGCCCTTTCTTGTAACAGGCACTTTGCCCCCTAGGGTGCTTTGAGGGGAAGAGACCCCAGGAGGGGCCATGCGAGGAGCCGGTGGTGATGAGCTTTATCTGCAGTTTGGCTCGCTTCCAGGGCTCTCCTTCTGCTGGGCTGCAGAGCCTTGAGATGGTCCCTACCTTGGGGCCTCAGTGACCCCATCTGTGAAGTGGCAGGGACAGGGAGAGCTCTCGGTGGGCCTGAGGTCCCTCTCTAGGATTCTGTAGGTGTGGACACACCAGGGGCTCTGGAGGATGGCGTCTGGACCAGCGCTGCGTTCTTTCTCCAAGTGCACAGCCGCAGCTGTGCGTCCCGTGAACACGTGTCCACACACATGTGTGTTTCAAAGCAGCAAGTGACAGACAGTCCGGCCATTGGAATGTTTCTCCACAGCGGCCTCCCTAGACAGGGCCTGCTGCCGCCAAACAAAGGGCAGTTCACAGGTCAAAGGAGGCGTGCCTGTGTTTCTTCATTGAGTTTCAGTTGGTCCTTCCCACATATCACTTCATCATCTTGGCCATTATTTGGTTCTCTGCTTCCTCCTGCCAGAATAGACACAGGTCACTGTCATGCGGGTGTGTGTTTATTAAGGGACAGTTTGTTATCTGAGGCTGAAGTCTGAGGACAGATGGCCATGAGGCGGCTCAGCCCACAGAAGCAGACACCGTTGACTCTGAGCGGGGAGGAGATTCAGATGCCTTCTTGCTGCTGAGCTCCTGGCTGGAGGTGCTGAGGGCAGCAGGGTGACCTGCACAGGCTCCCCGTGTGACCCAGGCCACCGCTTTCTGTCCTCACTCACCTGGAGGGAGAATCGGCCTTGGCCTGGTGAAGGGGCTGTAGCTGCAGCCCAAGTGCAGCTCAGAGCACAGAGTCTGTCTCAGGGGCAGCTGTCCACATAGTCCATTCAATTCCACCAGGGCCAGAGCGGGTCCCCCCATGTGCCCAGGGCCATGGCTGTGGCAGAAACGGAGACACACAATCCCCAGACATCTAGAAGCAGAAAGCCCTTCACAGTCACCGACCCATCACAGCATCTGCACTCTCTTCCCCATTCCTGAGCAGGGATTTCCAGTCCACTTAACAGATGAGGAAACTGAGGCCCAAGGTCCCACAGCTAGATCGCGATGTGGCCAGGCCTGGCAGCCAAGGCCATGTCTCTGGCTACTACCTGGACCATGAGATTGACCCCTCTCATCTCCAGCTTCTCGATTTCTGCCTGGAGCGTGGCCAGGGGCCCGGAGGGCGGAGGGTCACGCTGGAGGGGGAAGGGGGCAGACCCGCACTTCCCGCCCGGTCCTTGCTGTGCACACCAGGACCCTGCTTCTGTCTGCGCTGCATGTATGTCTCTTTGGAATTGAAGTTTCATTTTATGTTAACAAAATAAAGGAAAATGACTTCTAAGGTCATCCAGGCTTCCTGTAGTTTTCTTTCCTCACCGCATTTCTACAAAGAATCTCTGGTCTGGGTCAGCACTGGGGTGATCTCCTCAGGACACAGTCTGAGGGGGAGCCACTGCTTGAACCCTGCCCTGGTCTCAGGGGGTGAATGCAGCCCCAGCCCAGCACTGCGTCGGAGGGACACAGGACCTGGCCCTCGATAGGGCCCCATTGTGATCGCAGCATGGGAAGGGATGGGGGCAGTGGGACTGAAGTGTGCCAGCCCTGTGAGCCCTCTGCCCTCCACGTGGCGGGACCCAGGGAGCCCCAGGGACAGCCAGGCATCCCTCCTTCTGTCCCTTCACCCATGCCTGTGCTGGGTCCTGGGGCCCCAGGCTCAGTCCCATGGGGGAGGCAGGCCCACCCCCCAGAGCCAAGTGGGGTCCCACTGGGAGCAGGGGTTGCTGAGCTGGCTGGCGGAGGACGACTACCAGAAGCCAAGAGAAGAAGGGCACCCTGAGCTCGGGGGGCTCCTCCACTCCTGGACCAGCCAGGCCGGTCAGTGAGAATGTGCATTTCCCTGGAGGGCTCTGTGGCTTCAATCAGGAAAGAGAGGTCAGAGTGGACTGGCCTTTGCCTAGAGGGTGATGGGGAGCCAGGAAGGGACCACTGTGTCTGCTCCTACCTTTCCAGCCTGTCCCTGTGTGGCCCCAAAGCCAGTGGGGGATGAAACAGACCCTGTCCCCACCCCCAGGCCTCTTGAACTCACACAATCCTCCCCACTCGTGGCTCCTCTCCCCACTGTGGGGGGCATGGCAGGTGTGCGGGTCCTCGGAGAACGTTCCAGGTCTCAGGGCGATGTCTACGCCAAGCTGACACTTGACCCACAACTCTGATGAGGCACCCTCACCATGCGTGCACTCTCAGGGCTGGTTTTTCCAGGCAGGGAAAACTACTGGGAGCCATGAGTGCTCCATAATAGGGCCAGGCCCCTTCCCATGGGTAGGCTTGTACTTCCCAGGCAGCCTGGAGTCTGGGAGGCTCTGAAAACTGTCACCCTTTTGGAGATCACCCTAGGCCGCACAAGCTAGTGTCACCATAGGTGGGGACTGAGCAGGGATGGAGTGTCTGGGAAGGGCCTCACACCCCAGTAATCCTCCTAAGAAGCACTTGTCTTCTGGTGGCGGGCGTGGCTGGTGGTGACACAGGGCTGCTGGACTGGGCCAGGGGGCCAGGCTGCCTCGGTGAAGGCAGAGTCAGGCTATGGGAGCAGGATTTCTTTCTCCAGTACGAGCTGGGCCTCTGGGTGTGGCACCTGGGCCTTCTCAGCCAGTGAAGCTGTCTGTGCATCTCCCAGGTAAAGGACAGGCTGGTGTGCATGGGGTGGTGACCGCCTGGCCATGGGAACAGGATATAGGCTAGCCCACAGCACCCCGGGCCCAACAGTGGGGTATGCCAAGGCTACAACCCCACTTGGCTTTCTTATCGTGTCCCATCCTCCCAGACAGACAGCCCTTCCAGACCCTACCTCGGGCCCGGACCCCCTCCCCTCCATCCCTGCTCTCCTGGACCACCCCTGGCCATGCCAGGGCAGAACTTTCTTCCTGATTGTTTAATGGTAACTTCTAGAATCCTAGTCTGAGAAAGAAGCTGGGGAGCTGGTATTTCGTGAGAACTTACTATTTGTGAGGCTCTTCCCTGGGACTTCACACACAGTCTTTCTAATCTTTACAGCATCCTTGGGAGATGAAGAGGGCTGCCTCCGCATGCAGAGAATGCTGAGGCCCAGAAGACGAAATGGTTTGCCCAAGACCACACAGTAGGTGAGTGGCAGAACTGGGATTTGAACTTGATCTGCCTGGCTTCAAAGATGGAGCTCCTTCCTCTCTTTGGTTGGCCAGTTTTATCATGTCCTCCACTAAGTTCAACTCTAGGCTGGCCAGCCGGGCAACCAGTCTTTCTCAGTCTGTGAGGTGTTAAGAGGGAGGAGGAAAGGAAGGGGAAATAACACCTGTTGGAGGGGCTCTGGCACCAGGAAAAAGCACTGTTCATCCCAAGACCAGCGGGACAGAGTATCTGCTGGGACACACTGGCACCACCTGGCCCCAGGCCGCTCCTCTGGCACGGGCACCATCACAACCTCCCCAGGGCTCTCTCAGCCTGACTGTTCCTCTATCTGGAAGGGAAACACCTGCTAAACCTGCTCATGCAGGGGCTGTCCTCTCCCCCAGGGAGCCTGAGAAGGGGAAGGGCAATGCTGCATGCTGAGGAATAATAATGCACTAGGAAGGGGCCTCAGATACCATTTGGGCCTGGGGGCAAGAGCCTTGGGGCCAGGCTGTCCCCGACTCCCTCTCACCTTCCAGCCTATGGGTTCAGTGCTTGAGGTACCCCATCTCTCAAGGGCCATCCCTGACTCTTCCCTGCTCATGTTCTGTCCAGCCCAGCACAGAGGAGAGGTTTGGAGGGAATAACTGGAACTGGCGTGGGGCTTGTGGAACAACCAGAGCCCTTGCCAGTTTTGTTCATCGAACTTCAATGGGGAGAGTAAATTTCCTGGAAGATTCCATGACTCAACCTTTAACTTCCAGCTGCTGAGCATTCAGGTGACCACACACGTGAGGTGCTTGGTGGCGGGCACCTATTGCCCTGTCCACTGGGTCTCTACTGAGACCAGACAACAGGTTCCTGCACCCCTGGACTCCCCTGCAGTCCTGAGATGTGCACTCGGAGGTGACTCAGCTGGCCTGGAAGACCGTGCCCTCTGCCCTTGGCCCAGGAGAAAGCAGGATGTCATTCAGCAGTCACTAAATCCTAGAATATTTGTCTCTCCATTAAACCTACAAGAGCAAAGAGTTGCACTTCCACAGTTGCCCCACCTGCTCTGAGGTCTCCTGGGAACTCTGGTCCAGGCTGCACAACTTTCCAAAGTCCTTCAGAGGCAACATCAGCCAGAGCCTGTGATCAATGCTCACATCAGCCTGAAGTGGCTTCTCACTTTTGCACACACATGACCTCAAGCACTGCGTCAATTGGCCCCAGGTTTCTGAGCCCCCAGGAATCTGGGATCCTTGTAAGCTTGCATTTCCCTTTGTTCTCCAGGATCAAGCAGAGTCCTCCTTCCAGGCCCTGGAGCAGTGCTGAGAGGTCCATGGGAGAAGTCTGGGTCTCTGAAGCTACCCTAGGCTGGGGCTGGTCAGCTGGTCAGGCGGAGGCGCCATGCAGCCTCAGCGGGGCTGTGACTCTGGTCCTGATCCCAGCACCTTGGTTCATCTCAAAAGCTCAAGTGGCCTCAAAGAGGCATCAAGTGCAAGTATATGGATGGCTCGCAGCAGCCGTCTGCCCCTTGGCCCCAAGGACCACAGCGCCTTTTGGGGGACTGGTAGATGCAGGGAGGGCTCTCTTCCTTTTGGGGTTCTCAGGCTGGTCCTCAGTATCCTGGGAACCAAAGCCAGGAGCTGGTCTGGAAAAGCACTGGAGGGCCTAGTGCCAGGGGCCCCACCCTTGGTGTGGCCTGGCCACGTGCTGGCCCATTAGGGTTTTTCCATCTCTCCTGTGGGTCACACCTTCACTGGTCAGGAGCCTCTCAAGGAGGGGGATAGTGATTAATGTTTTATGGACAAGCTGCTGGGCATGACACCTTGTTTTCTTTAGGTTTAGAAGACAATGAGGGCGATGAGTGGAATTTGCTGGAGCTCAGGGCCAGTCTTGGGGGCCAAGGGCCCGCAGGTGGTGATGTTTACTGTCCTTAGTGCTGAAAAGGGGGCGATTCTGGAGGCAAGGAAGTCAGGTGAGGCCTTTGCTTGGGAAACTGTCATCCCCAGGCCTCCAAAGACAGCTCCCACCAATGCCTTGGGCCCAGAGTGCGGAGGCCACCGGTGAAGGGTCCCCAGAAATGTCAGTGAGCTTGTTCTGCTTAGGTGACTCTACCTCATTTCAATAAAACCACATTCTCTGCATATAGGGCTTTGCTTATTTTTCTGTGCTTTCCAGGGTGTTGATGGGGAACGAGGTGAGGGCACAATGACCTTCAGCCATATGGGTCCTTACGGCCTCACCGAGTTCTGAAATGTTAAAATGCTTCCAACTGGTTCGAGCTCCGCAAGGGTCCCTCCCCCATGTCTGCCCTCCCTGGCTACCCCGGTCCTTGTCTAGTCTCTGGTCATCTCTGTGTCTCTCCACATCCCAGTACTTGTGGGGTCAATGCTGTCATCAGCAGGGGACCACCTGGACCCTGTCCAGTTGTGGGGCAGTTCTCGTGTATTGATGACCCAATACACGTGGCTGCTATATGTTTTGTATGTCACCTCTGGGTGGGACCCAAAGCATTCAATTCATATATATTCATCTATATTCGTATATATATGACAGGTGTCTGCCCAGTAAGGTCCAAGTTAGACAACGTGTGTGTGTGTGTGTGTGTGTGTGCGTGTGTGTGCGCGCTGAGGGAGATCCCAGTCTTCTCATACACTTGGCGTCGTCCTCTGATCTGTCCTAAGAACCTTCCCAGTGACTGTCACGCGTGGGAGAGCCATGCATGGTTTTTAGAAGGACACAGACCCAGGGCTCTGCCAAGTCCTGCAGCCTAGCCCACGGCCCGTCCCTGCCACACGGTCAAAGGCTGGAGACGTGTCCTCTGCCCACAGCCGTGTTGTTACTGACAGACGTCGCCACCGGTGCTGTGCTGGGTTGGCCAGAAGCCAGCCTGCCCCCGTGTAGAAGAGCGGCAGCTTGAGAAGACCGGCCGGCCTGTGTTTATGGGGCGGAGGGGAGGCCTGGCAGACATTTTCCCACAAACTACTAAGCAAGCAAATAGATCTATAATCTGCAGGGAGAAAAATGGATGGGACAGAGAGGGTGACTAAGTCTCAGCAAATTCAGTGAATGCGTCCAACCCACAGAAAGTAAACCCAAAGAGTTAATAAAGCTGAGAAAGCCTCGAACATGTGTACATGGCCCTCCCATCCCTGGCTTGTCACTGAACATGGGCTTTATCTTCTTTGTAAACTTAGCTTATATTTTTCATAATGCAACTTAGATGTGAATATCTTATGCCTTTAAGGAACTCAACTGAAAAACCTAGACAAACTAAACCTGTAAAACCAACAAAATTAATTTTAATCACCTGAGTGTAACGTTGACCCCCGTGGGACGTGCCCATGTCACGTGGGGGGTCAGTACATTTTGAATGTCACTTTGGTCAGTGTGTGGGGGTGGGTGGCGGGAGGGGATGTCAGCCCACGGAGCAGGAATCGGTGACACCGGGTTGTCTGTGGAGCCTACCACAGGGTCTTCTGCATTGTCACCAGTTGACAGCGTGACCCAATCACAGCTTTTAGGTTATGTTTGAACTCTAAGGAAACGTCCCTTACATCGAGCTCGGGTGTTTGAACAATATGAGGGCGTTTTACGAGGTCCGCAGAGTGGGTGGGCCATCATTGGGCTCCAGGCAGTCAGCACTGACCTACCCATTGGAAAAAGGAAGCTCACTTCCCCCTCTCCGATCAGGTCTCCTTGCTGGATGATTACACTCCTTTTCTTGTTTTGTTTTTTTAATTCAATGAGAATTTTTCTTCAATGAGAAGTGCCTAATAAATCAGACATTTGATAAGAATGCTGGCAACCCCTATTTCCATGTCTCATGCTTCCTCAGCTAACATTGCTGTTGGAGGTCGGCCCTGAGAGGTGAGTCTGTCTTTAAGAAGCTGGTTTTGTGTCTGTGCCAAGTCATCGCCAGAAGCTGGCTTTGCAGGCAGCCCCTCCCAGAGCCACAGGGTACAGGCCCTTTAATTTCATTCAACATACCACCTGGCACGTGCCTGCCGCCAAGCCTGCACCTACACCTCTCAAGTAAGGGTTTGTGACTTTCTGGCCTTAGCATCCTCTGCTTCCTCCCACACTTCTGGGTCTCACCACCAAAGACACGGACACGCAGAAGTTCCTGGTCCTCCGGACACACCTCTTCCTTTTTGTCTCCTGCCTCACTTTACCCTCTCTCTTTGCTTCTCCGCAGACATGAGAGGCGTGTCTGCTCCATGCCCAGGCTTCCTGGGTCCTAAGGTGAGAACCACTCTGTTAAACTGCTGTGAAGTTCCAGGAGTCACTGATGCACCTGGATCGTGACCAATGGGCCAGGGGCTCCCTCCATCCGAGACGAACTCCAAGAATTTCCACGGCTGGCAGTGACTTCCGGGGCTGGAAGGAGCTGAGGCATCTGCCTCCAGGAATGCAGGGCCTAGAGACACCAAGCCCAGGAATGCCTTCATGGGGCCCACATCTCCAGTTCCAGAAAATTCTGAGCGCCCCCAGCTCCCTGCCCATTTCCCTCCTTCTCCCTAAGAGTGAAGCCAGGCTGACCCCACTCCAGGCTGCCCCCAGGCTGAATTCTGGAGTGAAAATCTTAGAGTTGGATTGGAAACAGAGCTTAGCAGCCCAGGCCTTTCACCAACAGGTGCTGCCATTCATGTGCCTGGCCAAGGCCTTAGTGATGGGCTTGGGTGCGTCACCTGGGCTTAGGTGTGTCACCTGCCCTCTGTGGGCCTTGCAGGGTGAGAGCCCCCAGCTCCTGGAGCTGGTGACTGACTTTCACAGGTGAAGAGGCAAGTTGGACAAGTCACTGCCTTCTGGGAGACTAACCACAGTAGATGTGTGGTCCTGAAATTAAAAAAAGAACTCACTTATCCAAGCTGGGCTTCACCAAACTTATTTGTCCCCAGAGCTCCCTTTTGAGAATGACTCATGGTGCTGTCTCAGAGGACCTGTTTTCTGCAGAACACACCCTGGAAGTCTTGGCCTGGGTGTTATCTCTAAGGGCCCCTCAGCCTTCAGGCTCCCCAGTTTAAAATGCCAGCTGGCTTGGTTTATCAAAACCTCTCCTGAGGGCAGGTGAGAGGGAAGAGGGCCAGAGAGGAGTTCAGAGTGGGCGTGCTGGGGGGAGGGGT